>CM046836.1:8238841-8253841 GCA_025618425.1 Heliocidaris tuberculata | reverse complement strand
GTGTGATCCGAGACTTAGGTCGAACACGCTTTTTCAGCTCCGCCAGAATAGTAGGTTCGATCCGAGAGTCGTATCAGACCCGGTAAGTTTTTTTCATGTATAAACAGAAAGCCGTATCGAACACGGCAATTTATGAAAGGGAAAACAAAAAGAAAAGAAAAACCCAAGAAAGGAAGAAGAGAGAATGAAAAACATTGAAATTCATTAAGAATTAAGATTAAACAAAGAAATACATAAGAAAAAGTAGAAGAGAGAATATGAAAGAAGGAAAAACAAAGAAATTCATTAAGACTTGAGATTCAAAAAAGAAATACATTAGCAAACATAGAAGAGAGAAAACAAAGAAGGAAAAACAAAGAAATTATAAGAGAAAAACAAACAAAGGAACAGTAAAACAGCTTGTGAAGGCTAGCCAATCAACCACGTTTGTGACGTTATTCTACTCCCGTTTGTGATCCGCAAGCCGGATCGAACTCGCCAATTCAATACATGTATAAACGCGATCACAGTTTTCCTCCCGTGGGAGCTTGAGGCGGGTTCGACACGAGAGTCGTGTCGAACCCGCGAGCCGGATCAATGCGTAAACACGGTTACCAAATCAAACCAAGTTGGCCGAACTCTGTAACGATGGCTCTGATTCTCAAGACCTGTATCATCTACGAACGTGACTGCAATTTAACAGTTTATTAGGTTCTAACCTTTCGAAAAGTGCAGATTGCAGTTATTTATACAAATTTTTTACAGGCCTATATATAGTAACAAAGCGAAAATAATTCATATTCTTGTATTCGGGCTGGACTGGCCATGGGGAGTTTGGGGAGTTTTCTCCACGGGTTGCTCGATATTTTGGTTTTAGGGCCGGTCAGTTGTGATCCGAGGGCCGTTCAAAAAAAGGTCTGAGGTGCTCTGACATTTACTCCTTGGATAATTGCTCAGGGCTTTGTTTCGTCTAGATGTAAGCATGATAAGGCTAGGGTTAAGGTTGCAATTGTTTTTCAGGTTAGGTTTAGGATAAGTTGTTTGCATGGTCCAGGGGGGTGTTTCATTAAGCTGTTAGTAAAGTTACGCATGACTTTACGAACGACTTGAATATGAAGTGCCAGATGGGATGCCCAAAGTTTTTCCTGATGTTTTTACAAAGTGTAAATGTGTTTCCAATATCCTCAATTAAATTATGGCAACTAAATATACTTTGCATTAAAAATGTTTGTTATTATAAGAATATTAATCTACATCTGCACAATTCAATTTAGTTGATGCAGTTGAAATTGATTGAGCATCCCATTTTGCTTGTCATAATTCGTAGAGTCATGAGTAACTTTATGAACAGCTTTATGAAACACCTCCTCAGGATTGAAATAAGAATCTGGTTAGAATAGGAGGTTGATCACAGACTAATCATGCTAATTGTCACTGGAATAATTGTGTCGTGTAATATTATATTACTGTTGAATTACATATCTCTCTAAGATTATTATTATGTATATGTGCTTTTGCTGGTTGTTATATTTATATTGTTACTGTAATTTAATTAATTTATGATTTATGGCATTAAAGATGAAGTTTAATATTTACTATTGTTACACCGATACATTAAACTATACTTTCAATTTTTGATTATATGTTGGATGTCAACGCACTTAAGACTACATTTTGTCTTCCTGTTGGCTCCCTCCACAAAATATAGTGTGTATTCCCCTATTTCATTCTGTTTTGATATATATGCTTTATTATCGTGTAAATTTCATTGTTACTCGTTGATGACTTATGTTTGTATTTTGTAATTTATTATTTTTAATGTACTTGCCTTATACGCTTTTGCTCGCTTGTACATGTATTTAAAAAAATTTTTTGTGGAGAATGAATGCACTTGAACTTGAAGATCGTACTCACCCTTCGTCGTATAAACAAACATCACTACTGCAATCATCACAACTATCATTAAAAGATATATATGTGTGCATCTTTGGTTATTCATGGAGCCTGTCTGCTTCATTTTGACGAATTGTAACCAAGTTGTTGAACCTGAAAGTAAAATGGACAGAGAATGTTAAGCTGTAGGTTAGGGGGATAATATTTAGTGATAATAATAATAACAACTATTTCTTATAGAAGTGTCTTCATACCAGTTACAACGTAAGTGGCCTAAGCACATTCTCCACTCCTCTGGGGAGCATTCCAGCCAGTATTTGTAATGCCTCAAGGGTTAGTGTCCAGTTAACGAGTTTTATGTTCCCATTGCCAAATCGTGTTTGGGGTTCAAAATCGGCCATATTGGCAACCATCTTGGAGTTTTGATGAAATTCTATAATTTGCATATCTTTTGAATTAGACATCGTGCAAGAATAAGCAAAATATCTTATCTGAATAATATTGGTATAAGAAATTGATTTAGAGATTTTTTTTTCGTGATTCGAGTAACCTGGATTCCACAAACATCAAAAAGTGTGGAAAACGTGATAACATTTGCACTGAAAATCATGCATATACTTAAGCTATGTCCTTTTAATTTTGCTAAAATATGTTTAGAGTGATATATTCATGATTTCTATGCATAAATTTGCACATAATACACTGTTGTATTATGTGATCAGCTTGACACCTCTCAGATTAGGAAAATCGAGTATTATGTAATTTCCTAATCTGAGAGGTGTTAAGCTGATCACGCTGGTACACTTTTACAGTATATATGAGCACATTCATGCATGAAAATAATAATTATATAAATCTCTACATATTTCAGCAAACGTTAAAAGGTCATTAATAGTTTCTAATGGTTAAAAATAAGATGGCGTAAGGATGCATGAAATTTATCTCCCTTTTCACGCTTGTTGATGTTTTGTGGAGTTCCAGGTTATTCGAATGACAAAATAACTCTCTAAATCGATTCTTTATACTAATACATGTGTATTATTCAAATGATATATTTTGCTCATTCTTGCATGATATCTTATTCAACAGATGTCACATTTATTGCACCTAATGTGCCGCCATTTTCCAGTGGTACTTTTAATTTATAATTCTTCTTTTAATTTTCTTATCCTGACCTGGATGGAGTTGAGGGGGTGTGGGAAGGAAGACCTGTGGGTCATGGTAACTGAGTTAACCTTTTCTAAACACAGGCAGCCCCATCAACTCTGATCCAAGTCCTTTATTTACAATGTTTATTCCGGTTATTGTTTTCTGTATTGTTTGTTTTCTTATTGTTTTGGAAATGCCGAATAAATAATAAATAAAATAAAATAAATAAAAAGATATGATAATTATGAGGTTTCACCAAAGAAAATCCATGATGGCAGCCTAAATGGCCAATTTTTAACACCATGGGACACGATGAAGCAAAGTTAACATAAAATTTATTAACAACACTTCAGCAGGACACACTCATAGGCCCTTGCCTATGTTGGACTGTGTCCAACATTCACTGTTGCAGCAAAATTGCTCTAAGCAATATTTAATTTTCTTAAATTTGCTAGATTATCTGATTCAGGGACTCTTCAACTCTTACTGTGCCACAAATTTAGGGATGCAGAATTGAAAGTGGAATTGAAAGTGAAATTCTAAATAATTATTTTCTTTCCTCTCATGTATGAATGACCTAGACTCGTAGACTGGAAAAGGGCCTGCTGATACACACAAAAGCTGTTGAAGTCTATTCACCTGTAAAAGCTAGTCTGGAGTACAAGGTTATCTTCAGATAAGCTTGTACATGTATAAGTGGGCATTTCAAAAACTTGGTTTAAATATATATATATATATATATATATATATATATATATATATATATATATATATATCTCGATAGTGCATGGGGACCCCCTTTCCGACTAGACTATAATAATGTAGACAGGTAAACACAGCAAAGTGATATCTGCATGGTCATCTGATGGAAGAATAGTAGCTCTTCTACCAGCCACAGGTGGCAAAACAATCACAAAAGGGATCAGGGATCTCAATGATCTGAAATTATTGTAGACACTCATAGATCTCGTTGATGTTCTAGTTACTATTGTTGATGTTTTTTTTTTTTTTTTTTCTTCCACCTTTCATCTGTAAATGCTGATTTTCATATTTCAATATGGGAGTTAAGTATCCATGTGTATGCTGTAGTAAGCCAGTGAAGCGAAATCAAAAAGCACTCGCATGTACAACGTGTAGGGAATGGGTTCACATTGTTTGTGGCAGAATTCCTTTAATATGTAAATATAATGATCCACTAGAAAAACTTGAAAACTGGCAATGCCGTAAATGTTTATTGCAGGAATTACCCTTTTGGGATATTGCTGGTGAAGAAAATAATAAGTCTTGTACGTCAGAAAATATAAGTAATTGTGATAATGTTGACCCTGATAATAATACAGGGGAAACCAGCGATGATGAATTTCCGAATGGAAAAGGGATTAAAATTGCCCATGTAAATATCAGAAGTTTAAGAAATAAGGTGATTGATGTTCAGCAATTTTTGATAAATAATAAATATGATTTGTTTAGTTTGTCCGAAACATGGTTAAATGATGAAGTATGTATGAATGAAATCAATTGTGTGCCAGGGTATAAATTCGAGAGTAAACATAGAGGGTCAGCTGGAGGAGGAGTAGGTTGCTACATAAAGGAAAATATTTCTTACTTAAGAAGAGAAGACTTGGAATGTGACAACATAGAATTGATGTGGTTAGAAATGAAAAGACATCAGAGCAGTTCCTATTTTGTGGGAGTTTTGTATAGAAAACCATCTGGTGATGCAACTTCTTTTTTCAACACACTTGAAGAAAATATTGATAATGTATTTTGTGTCACAAACAATATTATTATTTTGGGTGACTTCAATTGTAATATGATGATCAGCAATCATTTATCTGATCAAGTGAATGAATTATGTAGAAATTTTAATATGCGTCAGATGATCAATGATCATACCCGTATAACTCCCCATAGTAAAACACTTATTGATTTGATACTGGTTTCAGATGTAATTACTTGTTTTAAATCAGGTGTCCAAACAGTCGGATTAAGTGATCACTCGTTGATCTATTTAGTAGTAAATGGGAGCATTTCATTATTAAAACCTAAAATTTGCAGGTTCAGATCATTCAGAACATTTGATGAACAAAATTTCCAGGAAGATTTGAGTAAAGTAGAGTGGTGTGAATCTGGAATAGTAAAGCCCCTTTCACAATTGGTCTGCGACCATTTTGCGACCGCCTGCAACAGATTTTTCGGGGTGTTGCACGACCGATCGCTTGGTGTCTTGCGACCACTCGCATTCGTGGCAGGCGGTCGCACGAACCTGAGGCGGTCGTGACTGGTCGCATCTGAACTTTGAACATGCTCAAAATCCAGACACGACCAGATGCGATCGATTCACTCGCATTAGGTCGTACGACCAGTCGTGCGATTCTCGTATGAGTGTTGCACAACATTGCACGATTAGATGCGAGAGTTCGCACGACTCAATAGTCGCAGTGGGTAGGCTGGAGGTCGTGCAACACTCGCACGTGCGCTAGCGACCTATAGCGACCAGTCTTGCGAATGGGTGCGATTGTGCTAAGACCATGAGACTGTTGCACGACCGATCGCAGCACATCTTACAACGTTGTACTACCGTTGCACGACTGTATGAGACTGTATGCGACTATTCCTCGGGGGTATATATAGGGGGACTATGGAGATGATCCTCTGCAACAGGGCCCTCCTCTAACAACTTTCTCTTCTTTGTAACTTTCTTCTTTGGCATCTTGACTATTAAGAAGGCCAACTTGAAACTGACTACCGGTCAATTGTCGAGGGGGTTTTTATACCCCACGCCACTCGCACGAATACTCTCACGACCACTTGCACCGGTCTCATTCAATCGCACGAGCGATCGCATGGTCTCACATCCACTCGCACGACCATGCAATCGATCGTGCGACTATTGTGATTGGCGTCAAGCCACTCGCAATCACTCGTGCAACACTCGCATGTGAACGCAAGACCACTCGCACGAGCATATGCGAGCAAATGCGACTTACTCGTGCAACGGTCTCTTCTAGTCGCTTTTGTTTTACGACCGCTGTTGCATTTGTGAATGCCTTTCTGCGACCTGATGAGATCGATGGCGATTGAAGCCTGTTGCAGCCTGTCGTGCGACCAAATGGTCGCAAACGGTCGCAGACCAATTGTGAAAGGGGCTTAAAGGACGTTGAGCAGCTTTGGCAGAACTTCAAAACTACGTTTCAGGAAATAAGTGATAAACATGCCCCGTATGTCACGGTTCGCCGGAAACAAAAGGGGGTACCGTGGATTAATGATGAATACATTCAGATAGCCAGACAGCGGGATTATTTTCACAAGAAATTTTATAAAACAAACGAGTCTGAATACTGGGATAAGTTTAAACATTTTCGTTACAAGGCAAATAATCTGAATAAGAGGTTAAAGAAAATGTTTTATGAGAAGGAACTGGAAAACTGTGGAAATGACATTGGTCAAAACTGGCGTATACTAAAAAACTTATTGCCTAGCAAAAAAGGTGTTAGTCAAACGAAAATAATTATAAATGGTGAATTTGTTACAGACAAAAATATTATTGCTGAAATCTTGAATAAGACTTTTAACGAATTTGCAGAGAATCTAGCACAGGATGCTCAAAATTTGGTTGAGGATGTAAATAGCATGAATACTTTGTTTTTGACAGATAAGAATTTTGTTTTTGAAGAAATAAAAGAAAAGTTTGTTCTGAAAGAATTGCAGAATCTTAATACTAAAAAAGCAGGTGGTGTCGATGGACTACATCTTAAATTATTGAAAAAGTCTGCCTCTTCTATTGTTAAACCTCTTACGAAATTGTTTAATAAATCACTTGAAACAGGAAAAATCCCTCAAGAATTTAAAAAAGCTAAGATTATTCCAATACATAAAGGTGGTACTTATGAACCACAAAATTTCAGACCTATTTCGCTTCTGCCCGTGATCTCAAAAATATTAGAAAAGGCATTACATCAACAGCTTTACGCTTATTTAAATAATAATGGTCTTTTATGTGATCGACAGTCTGGGTTCAGACCTCTCCACTCGACGTCAACCTGTTTGACAGAAATTGTTGATTTTATCTTTGATAATATGGACTCTGGTGAAATCACTGGGGGTCTATTTTTAGACCTCCAGAAAGCATTTGACGTTATTCCTATTGATTTCATTCTTGAAAAAATGTATTATTATGGCATTAAAGATTCTGAGTTACAGTGGTTAAAATGTATTTAACTGAAAGGCAACAATGTGTCTCAATAGAAGGTACAACAAGTTCATTTTTAAATGTTAAGACTGGTGTCCCTCAGGGGTCCATACTTGGGCCCCTGATATTCTGTTTATACGTTAATGATATAGGTAATTTACGTTTTCATAGTAAAACAAAGGTGTGTTTATATGCAGATGACACTGTACTTTTTAACTCCGATAACAATATAACGAAAATTTAAGAAAATTTGCAATTTGATTTGGATCTAATTAACAAATGGCTTAGACTTAATCGCATGTACTTACATCCTAAAAAAACTAAGGTTATGACTTTTGGTAATAAACGTAAATTAAAAAATAGGAAAGTAACCATTAAATTTCAGAATACTGTTCTAGAGCATGCTGATAATATTAAATATCTTGGGGTGATTTTTGATTCTCAGTTAAATTGGACATTACATATTCAGTATATTTCAAGTAAAATATCACGGTCTATTGCTTGTATTCGGAGAATCAAACATTTTACCAACACGAAACAGTTGAAACATTTATATTTTGCATTGATATTGTCATACATTGATTACTGTTGTACGGTCTGGGGTAATTGTTCCAAAACTAACTTAACTCAGTTACAGAAACTACAGAATAGATATACCCGTCTAGTTTTGAATACAGACTATTCAACTTCACAATGTTCTTTATTAACTACCCTGAATTGGCAGTCTGTCGATCAAAGAATTAAATATCAAAAATGTCTTTTAGTGTATAAGATTTGGAATGATTCTGTACCAAATTATTTGAAACCATTGTCTGTTATGCGACCTATTACTTGTAATACACGTCATGCTACAAGCAGTCGTCTGCAAATACCCTACCCTAAAACAGAATATAAAAAACGATCTTTTTCATTCTCTGGAAATTCTTTATTTAATAAATTACCACTATTTGTTCAAAACTGTAAGACAATAAGTAATTTAAAAAAACAATCTAAACATTTTTGTAACATGCTTTGAAGAACTATCTGGCTTTTAAAGATTTTTAATGTACATGTATTTACTTGTTTGTGTATGTCTGCCGTCGAGCGCCGACTAATTGGCAAACGAGGGCCTTGTGCTTTTTGGCATGTTTCTTGTGGGTTGCCGCCCGATTCCGCATGGACTGTTGTCGAAGGGATACTATATATGCTATTAATAGTGTCTTTGAAATGCTGCACTGTGCTGTCTCCTTTTGTGGTTTCGGATAGGTGCTCTTTTTTTTGGGGGGGGGGGATGGAATGGCGGACTTTGCTGGGCACCGGGCCCGTGTGCTCTGTTGGTTGGCTCTCTACGGTATCCTGTGAATTTAATGATTCCATGTTTGATATTTTGTTGATATTATATTTTTGTGGAGGGCTCCGTTGTAAAGCAGTTGCATAACTGAATCGGACTACCCTCCACCGTTTTACTTGTCATAAATAAAACACGAATAAATAAATAATAAATAAATAAATAGAATGCTACATAATATGCACTCACACTTATGCAAGGTTATTGGAGATAACCTCGCACTCTGTACCTTCATACCGTGAGCAGTTGCCTCCCATAGCAAGTGTGTGATATCTTGCACATAATGTGTGCGGCAGAGGAGCAAGATCACCGACCAAAAACAGCCTGAAAATTTCACTTGATCAAGATGATAAAGTTCCTATAAAAGGATCTGGCATGAAATTAGATATTCTATCATTCTAAAATGTAGAAGGAAGTATTTTCTCAAAATTTTGCTGATTATATTGGTGTTTTTACCTCTTCAACTTTGAGGTCGTGACAGGCTGAAATTGACACAGCTCCGTATAGTGATGGTCCCGTGAGTGCATAATATGATAATGATATGATCTTAAATATGAACAACAACAAGAACAAGGACTGCAAATATCTTACCAGATGATGTAGATGTTCACTTGTTTGGACATCACCTATATTAGATAAATAATTCAGTAAATTGAGTACCCTGAATAAAATACCCGAGCAGAGTTGAGTCTATAAAGCCACCCAAATGAAGCCACGCACAGAGACACCAGTCTGAGACTAAATAGGAGCAGCAGTCTTCACAAAATTCTTCACAAAATTGATGTATGCCGTTCAAAGTCTTTTCAAAATTCCTAATCTGCTAGATCTATGTATATACTCTGATTGGACTCCAGGAATCTCCAAAGTAGTGGAGGGTTCAGCTAAGAGAGAGAGAGTCTGAGACTGAATAATCCTGGATCGAGTAGTGAGTTCCAAGGAGAGTTATGCAACTTTAAAAATGCATGCTCCTGGCAGTATTCTCTTCGTAATCCACCCTTTGTGAATTACAAAGAGTATCCTAAATAGGAACAGCAGTTTGAGGCTGAATAATACTGGATCGAGTAGTGAGTTACAAGGGGAGTTATGCAACTTCAAAAGTGCATGCTCCTGGCAGTATTCTCTTCGTAATCCACTCTTTGTTCATCAGTACAAAAAGAATGAGGAATCGTTTTGATCTCATGAACATGCACTTCATGGGGATGGATGAATCCACAGAACTCCTAAAGACGGAGTTCTGTGGATGAATCGCCATAGCTATAGACCAAATCAAAGAGTTTAAATACGAAGAGTGCTCAGTCCCGTTGTTGTTGTTGATTAGTGTTTTATGGCAATCAGTCAATTTTGACTATTATCACCAACTATATATATATATATTTTTTTTTTTTTAAACAAAATTTAATCATTTGAATAATATAATTGACTTCTCTCTTCTTTTTTTGTATTTTTTTTCTAAAAGTTATTATATTATATATATTTATATATGTATATATTTTTTTTTCTTTAAAGATAAAATAGTATCATGCCAGGTTACCGAGTCCTGTCGGTTCTAAATTGGCACCGTCCTGACAAACCTGCTCGTGTTTTGTACGAAGGTTTCTCGGAAACGTAAACAAGTTTCCTATGTCTCTCGGGTGCAGACAGGGGGCTCCCTTTGGGATACCTCAATATCTTGAAACTCGAAAGGAAAAGAATAAACAAAATCAAGGAAATCAAAGAAGGTTCTTTTCCGAGAAAATTGGTTTCGCGCAATCTCGCATTTCTATCAAAAGGAATTTAATAACAAACATTTATAGCAAGTGCACTGATCTTTACTTTTACATAATTTACTGGAAAAAAAAAACATAAGCAAACAAAATATGGGCTTTTAATGAACTTGGTGCTGTTAATCTTAATAAGATACTGATAGAAATAAAAACTACTCAACAAACCAAAATGTTTTCAAGACAAGCCTGAAACATGGAAAAGACTTATTTTCCATAATTATGATATGCCTGTCATAGGTAACAGACTTATAATACACATACCCTGTACGCGTAAAATACTCCTGATCCTTTTAAAAGAAAAGGGTCTATTAATATATGGAATTCTATAACTGTAATGTCCCCTTCAGTGGACACGTATATATTGTGGTACATATCGATCGGCCGAGAGGGAAGATTATAGTCTTTAGCAAGATGTTTGTATTTTTAATTTCCTTTATTTTTTCTTCTTTTTCTGTACATCGCTTTTGGTAAAGCCGTAAAGGGCGTAATCTTGATATTGTCCCTTCAAATACGAACTTATGTCCCAAAACAGAAAGGAATCAACATACTCTAACTGCACCATGGAGGAGAGGGAGAGAGTTGGAAGGGGGAGCTAGGAGAGATGTTTGTATTTTTGTTAAAGTTATTTGCTGTGAAATTTCTATTAATATTTATGTGATGGGGGGGGGGGGGGGGGGGAATGGTCCAAGCATGTTCCCTGATATTAAGCTCTATATGAGCAAACACTGCAATATCTGACGGGAATGTCGAGAAAAGTTTTGAAAAAAAATAAAAATAAATAAATGAATAAATAAAAATGCTATCTTTATTTTTCTAAATCAGAATATTTCATTTGATATCATGATTTATGTAAATTTTAGGGATTATAGACGTATAATGTAAATATATGGCCTTAAGTTAAAAGTCAAGACAGAAAAGGCTTTATTAAAATGAGATTGCGTGCGAGCGATTCCTTAAATACAAAGATTACTTAAGAGTGGCGTATCCAAGATTCTCTTTTTTTATTGGTGGCGTATCCAGGAATGCACGTGCCCTACGTGCCTGCCAAAACCAAATCTGACATATCTTATAGTTACACATCGAATGAAAGGAATTGTGTGTCCCCCCCCCCCCCCCCGGCACAGAAGGAACATGAAAAATGTGACTTTTTTCCCCCTTGCTTGTCTGAAAATTCAGAATAGACAGCATCTGATGATTTTTTTGTTCGTCAGGTGTGAGCCCCCCCCCCCTCCCCTGCATTCCTGGATACTCCACCAATATAAATAACTTACAGTAAGTTATTTGTAACATTCTGCTGTATAGCAGTTTGAGACGACAGGCGAAGAAAACAGTATAGGGCTATTTTGAATTGAATTAAATAGTGACCAACAATAGCAGCTGGTGATTACCAGTCCTATTCTGTCTTTGTAGGAATATTCCATTCCTTTTGCCCCAGCCCCCTTTGTCTCTCTCTCTCTCTCTCTCTCTATTTCTCCCTTCCCTCCCCTTCTCACAGGCTTTCATTTTCTAATAATCTCTTATTCTCTTATTCTCTCTTACAACCGATCTATAAAAATGACTCCAATAGAAATGAGGACAAAATAATGATCTCTTATTGTTTTTTTTTTATGAGATCGACCACCAACACCATGTAATCCCATTCTTCACATCCATGACAGAATAGCAGGCGCTGATCCAGGGGGGGGGGGCGAATCGACCGCGCCCCCTTTTTGGAACCCAACTGGCATACCTTAAGTACACAATTAAAAAATTGCCTCTTTAATTGTGTACTTTTCGGCTCTGTGCCCCCTCCTCTACAAAATCCTGGATCCGCCCCTGGAATAGGAATTACATTCTTTTGAACTACAAACTACAGGTATACACGGACTCTGGCCTAAAATGTAAATAAAACCGGATCGAGCACCATTAGTTTGGGAGCCTACGAGGCTAACAATGTTGGTCTATTAACCCTCCGAGAAAACTTGTAAAAAAGCCCACCCCGCAAGACTGACTTGACAGTCCGGGCATGGACGGGTGGCGGATTTAGGGGGGGGGGGCGCAATCCCGGCCCATGCCCCCCTCCCCCTTTTTAAAGAAAGTCATACATCATTGTCCCCCGGGCCCTTTTTGTTTTGTTTTGTTTTGGAGGGCCGGCGAGAAGAATAAACAAATTCTTTTCACCCCTCCCCCCCCCCAACTGAGCAACTTTTCGAGGACTGGCGAAAAAAATTCTCCCCCCCCCCCCTCCCACGGAGCAACTTTTGGAGGAATGGTGAGAAGAAAAAAATACGAATCTCCCTTCTAGCAGTTCCCAAAAGTTGACAGCCCTGCATTTGTGCCCCCCCTTTTTTTTTTTTTTTTTTTTTTACTACATCCTGCATTCGCCCCTGTCATGGGCTGTCAGTGTCAGACTCATATCCATAATAGGGTTCAGAAGCCCCCTCCCACTACATTGTCGGTCTCGTTGGCTGAAGCCAAAGTAAACGACGATCAGCAAGCAAAAAACTTTGATGAGCGAAGTTTGAGGAGAACACCTTTGGCAAACTGAAAGAGTTCTATCGGCAACGTCACCACCTCGATCGGCATCGCAGAGGGGTAGACCTAGCCTAGCTAGAGCTAATTGTCGGTCGCTATTCAGCTCAGCTTTTTCATGATTGCATGATCGCACATCAGTCATTTTGGCTAAGCGTAATTCGGTGGTAGAACATTGATTATATGAATTTATGAATTTAATACATTGAATTTTGCCTCTGGTACATTAGAAATAAAATAGTGAACTGGAATTTAGTGAGAGTTTCTTCTAATACCGGCTAGGCTGGGCCCCTGGGCGGGCGGACATACGTCTGCTACATGGTCGTCTGCTAGCGCACGATCTCACTGGATGTCGTGATCTCACGTGATCGATACTACACGCCCACATTACGTCATCAATAACAACAAACGGTTTCACGTGTTATATGACAAATTATTTTTTTTGGTCAAAAGCATGCATATTCCCGGGGATTTATGCGGGGTTTAAATGACTCATCGAGCCTTAATTATACACTTTCAGAACTTTAAATTTCATGTAAATTACATTTTTCATAATTTCAAATAAACACTAGGGGAATTAAAATCATTTCAAAATCCCTGTTTTCATGTGTTAACCTATGGGAGCTGGAAGGCCAAAAGCATGCATATTCCCGGGGATTTATGGGGGGTTTACTGGACTCATCAAGCCTTAATTATACATTTTCAGAGCTTTAAATTTCATATAAATCACAGTTTTTATATTTTCAAATAAAAACTATGGGAATTATAATCATCCTAAAATTCCTTGTTTTCGCGTGTAAACCTATGGCAGGCGAGACTTTTTGGGGGTCAAAAGCATGCATATTCCCTGGGATTTATGCGGGGTCTGTTCGACTAGTTGAGACTTAATTATACATTTTCAGAGCTTTAAATTTTATTTAAGTCACATTTTTCAAAATTTTAATCTAATTCTGGGGGAATTATAATCATTCAAAATCCCTGTTTTTGCGTGTTAGCCTATGGGAGCTGGAAGACCAAAAGCATGCATATTCCCGGGGATTTATGTGGGGTCCCTTCCACTTTTTGATCCTTCATTAAGCTTTTTCAGAGTCTCAAATTACATATAAGCCACATTTACACTAAATTCAAGGAAATACTAGAGGAACTATAATCATTCTCTAAATCCATGTTTTCACGTGTTAACCCTATGGAAGATGACTCTGTCAAAAAGCAGGCATGATCCCGGGGATTCATAGTGGCATTTATTGATAATAAAGGTTCAATAAATGTTTTTGGAACTATCCATCCTTTCTCTCGTGCAAAAATCAGACTTGAAAAAGATAGAGTAAGATATGAAATATCAAGAAAAAATGAGACATCTTTTCACGTGTTATACCTATGGCGAACGTATTTTTCCGAGTCTTTTTTAACACAGCAATTTACGTCTGCCGAATGTACTACGGAAGTAGGTGAGAGTAATCTGTCTTGATACTATTAAAAGTCTTTGACCAAATGTACTGTATTGTGGCGATACATTGTTGGAGCCATGTAATGACGTCAGGTTTAACACATTTCGCGTGTTTTCTCTTTTATTTAGTATTTCATCAATGGCTGGACTTTGTTGTAAGACTTTATATACCTGAGTGTGATATGTGAGTTAGGTATACATTCTTTTACCACCACAGTCACCACCACCACAATCACCTCCACCACCAGCAGCATTTAACCACGAAATTGTTTAGTATCTGCAAAAGCGTAGCGTGAGCCCAGCAATGGGGCACTGCCATCATGGAGGAGGGGGCATCGTCTTACGTCTTACTAAGTTGATGAAAAATAAGACTCCCGTAAATGGGGAGGATGTGGGAGGTCTTCTTTTCATGATGATAATAATAATAAATGTAACTAATATAGCGCCACATCCACTTTGTGGAGTGCTCAAGGCGCATGTAAATATTAATTAAGAATTAAATGTTTTTACATGATTTTTAAAAGAATCAGATGTTATGCACTTTTTGATGTCTTCAGGAAGGCTATTCCATAATTTAGGACGTGGGCAAATGATCTTTCCCTCAAGATTTTGCAACTTTAGGGATCACAAGAGAACTGGAAGTGGATGAGAGTAAAGATCTCGCGGGGAGTAATTTTGAATTAAAAAGGTATTGTATTGGGGAGCAGAACCGTGAACGCAGTGAAAAGTGAGCAACAAA
>CM046836.1:8063841-8233841 GCA_025618425.1 Heliocidaris tuberculata | reverse complement strand
TATTATCGTGACAGACTTTCTTCATGTAACACCAAGGACATGTATAAGACTGTCAATGAGTTGCTAAATGTCAGTAGTAATGTTCTTCCTGTATGCACAAACTCTTCTGATCTTGCTGAAGATTTTTCAAATTACTTTGTCAGTAAGGTATCTAAAATTAGGGGCGATATAGAGAGCACTGTTCCAACAAAACGTAATGTTCCTACTGTATCCTCAAACACATGTGAACCTGACTCAACTTTTTCTCAGTTTGATTTTGTGAGTGAAAATGTCTTGCAGTGTATGATTTCTAAATGTCCTTCCAAATCTTGTACTTTGGATCCCATGCCAACATGGCTGGTTAAGAAACATTTACCAGTTCTACTTCCAGTACTGTTACGTATCGTGAATCTATCACTGTCTACCGGTGTTTTCCCAGAGAGACTTAGATCGTCTATCATTACACCAGTATTGAAGAAGTCCTCTCTGGACAAAGATGATTTAGGTAGTTACAGACCTGTTTCTAACATACCATTTTTAGGCAAATTAATCGAAAAGGCTGTTTCTAAACAGGTGTCCGACTTTGTCAACCGTAATGATTTGCTTGATCCCATGCAGTCTGCATATCGTGTGGCACATAGTACTGAGACTGCACTCATTCGACTACAGAATGACGTACTTTGTGCAATCGACAACAGGCAAGCTGTTTTCTTATTAATGCTGGACCTCTCATCCGCCTTTGATACGGTGGACCACACAATTCTCTCTCATAGGCTGGCCGATGACTTCGGTCTACGAGATAATGTCCTTTCCTGGTTCAAATCGTATCTTAGCAACAGGTCTTGTAGAGTCCATGTCAATGGATCATTCTCCAGTGACAAAAGGTTGGAATTTGGGATACCGCAAGGGTCAATTGTTGGGCCACAGTTATTTACATATTACATTAGGTGTATTGGTAACATCATCAGCCAGCATTCAGTTCAATACCATGTGTATGCTGATGACATCCAGATGTTTACCATTTTTGATCCTACCAAGCCTGGAGATGCAGCTTGCGCATACTACCGTATCTCGAAGTGCTTAGAAGACATACAATCATGGCTTGTCAGTAATAAATTGAAGTTGAATTCCGGTAAAACTGAGTTCTTCATTGCTGCATCATCCACCGACTTGAATCGGTTCAATGACCTTTCATTTTCTATTGATGATCTAGACATCCCAATGTCTTCAACAATCAAGGATCTGGGTGTTGTCTTTGATAAGGAAATGAAAATGTCTGACCATGTAACAAACTTGTGTCGTACCCTCAATTGGCAAATTTACAACCTCAATCGCATCAGGGGGTACTTAAATAAAGACACTTGTCATAATGTTGTTAGAGCACTTGTGCTATCCAGGCTTGACTATGGTGGATGTTTGCTTGGGGGCATCAGTAAACAGAACCTGGGCAGACTTCAACGTCTTCAGAATAAGTGTGCTCGTCTAATATGTCAAAAACCAAAATGGTCCCACGTCACTCCACTACTCAATGAACTTCACTGGCTTCCCGTTTCTAAGAGAATACAATACCGTATACTGGTTCAGACTTACAAATCACTGTCAACCACACTTCCTCAATACATCTCCTCACTCTTTCAGCAACAGAGAACATCATATTCTCTTCGTTCTACCTCTGCTCCTTCCTATGTCATTCCAAAATCCCGAAAACAAGCTGGCTTCAAGTCCTTTCAGTCACTTGCTCCACAACTTTGGAACAGACTCCCCGCATCTCTCCGTAATAGCACATCACTTGACATCTTCAAGAAACATCTAAAAACTTACTTATACAATTCTTAATTTACTTGAATAGACTTTAAGTGACAGCGCCTTGTATCCTCTGGAAAAGGCGCTATATAAATCCAATTATTATTATTATTATTATACTACTACTACTACTACTACTACTACTACTACTACTACTACTACTGCTACTACTGCTACTACTGCTACTACTACTACTGCACTACCCTACTACTACTACTACTACTACTACTAATACTACTACTTCTATTACTTCTACAACAACAACTTTTACTACTACTACTTCTACTATTACTACTACTACTACTACTACTACTACTACTACTACTACTACAACTACTACTACTACTACTACTACTACGTCTATTCTACAACAACAACTTTTACTACTACTACTACTACTACAACAACAACAACAACTACTACTACTACTACTTCTATTCTAAAACAACAACTTTTACTGCTACAACAACAACAAAAACTACTACTACTACTACTACTACAGCTACTACTGCTACTACTACTACTACTACTACTACTAATATACTACTACTACTACTACTACTACTACTACTACTACTGCTACTACTACTACTATTACTTCTACAACAACAACTTTTACTACTACTACTACTACTACTACTACTCCTACTACTACTCCTACTACTACTACTACTACTACTACTTCTATTACTTCTACTACTTTTACTTTCCTCAAAAAAGTTCAATTGGGGCAGACTATGTTGATCATGTAATCACAACCAGTGATGCTCAATTTGTAAAAAAATCCTGATGCAAGGGTAAGATGATATGAATGATTTAAATTGTCATTACATTTTAACCCTAAAAGGGCCGGGATATTTTGGCTATGCCACAGCCGGGGGGGGGGGGGTGAAATCCACCCCCTCCCCCACCCTGAGATCTCGACCGTCGATCTCGCCGAAAATCGGCACGCACGTTGTCTACAACGTAATCTACAAAACTGTATAGTTAAATGCTCCGAAATAAATTCACATTAATTAATTAAGCTAATTTATGCATGAAATCAAAATTTTGCTCTAAATCATTAAATAAAGCTCCAAAAAAAATGCTAATTTTTGGTCGACACTCTTTCCAGTATTCTTAGCAAATATACTTGAATAAAATTCGGTATCAAAATTGATTTCTTATGTATTTTATTGTATTCAAAATTTCTTATGTATTTCTTTGGGTTTTTTTTTTTTTTACCTGTTTTTTATTTTTTTTTTTGGATGAAATTTGTCGGGGACACTTTTGCGATCATAAACAGCATAAAATAAATTAATTTTAATCAGTAAATGTAAAAATATTCATAGATTTCTAAATTTTGGCTGAAAACACATTTCGTATTGAAATTATACATGAAATCACGTTTTGAGCAATCTTTGGTCTGACGTACGAAATGTTGAGTAACTTCGGAACCGCATGCCCGGACATCGCGAATTTGGTCTCAAAAGATGCGTGAGATTCGAAATAAAAAATCATGAAACGCCGCGGCGACTGCTTTGCGCGTTGCGGACATATCGCGAGAAACGTCTAGGGGGTGGATTCCACCACCACCCCCCCCCCCCCCTTTAAGGGTATAGAGATGTCAGTGGTACGTAGTGGATAAACCGATAAGAGTACGTAATGTACTTGACACGAATTAACCGAAATACTCTATCAAGCTTGATGTTTCGGTGTTGTTGTTTTTTTTTTATATGACATATTTACTCAAGGCTATGTGTTATGGTACAGTCTCTTTGTCAAACCAATGATTGAGAGATATTTTTTTTAAATCAAATTTACACCACAAGTCGCTCGATTCATTACTGAAATTAAAGACAGTATCATTCATTTGCAACCATTTAAATGGACAATGAAACAAAATCAGCGAAAACTGCATGTAATGGGATGCAATATTGGTTTTGATATAATTTCTTGAAAGGAGATAAACTGTTGAAAATAGGGGTATTTTCGTCTCTAATACTTCTGAAATAACCGAAATTACTATTTCTTTTCTTGCTAAAATTTTCATGAATGACTACAGAATGGATCACGTCATAATGTACGAAGTCGCGTGGTTAATTGGTGACCCACTGCAAAACATTACGCTGCCTTTCAGGAATTGTCTTTTGAAACGAGTAAAATCTTACATGAATTTCTAATAACTTAGACATTGTTTCTTTAAACCTAACGTTAACATTTCTTTCCATTCATTATTCTCACAAAGTTCTTTCCGAAGGAAGATGCTGCATTTGTAGAAACGGATGACAAGTCTGAACCTAGAAACTCAGAACACGTACTGGAGGAGCTGCAAAGACACAAAGCCGCGTAAGAATCATCTTTCTCTATTTATTCATTTTAAAGCTGGGCCACGTAACACAAAAAGTTTGCAATCAATTGCAAAACGGCAATCCCTGCCGGAAAAACACAGTGTCCCACAGTGTGTTTACAGTGTGAAAATCATCTTCACACTCTTAAATTCGAGCGTTTTAACATTGTGAATCACATCTTCACACTGCGAGCGAGTACATTCACACTGTGAAATCGAACATCACCGTGTGAACACTCTGTGCTGATAAACCACACTGTAGATGTGTGCACAGTGTGAAATCATCTTCACACTGTCTTGGTCCTGAGTTTTAGTAATGGATTTCTTTTCGAGAGAAAGTAGTGCAAAGTAATGCTGACTTTTTGTTCATGCAGTAGATGGGATTTTAGACCAGCAAAATTCAAACAAATTTACGAAAACTTGCATGCTGGGACAACTCTCATTTGCACAAACGTGACTACATGGTGTGAACGATTGTGTGGGTTATTAGCTCGATTCTCGTATCATTTGGTGCTTATTACTTAGCTATAATGTGTACCAATATTATTGGGAAAATATGATATCTCTTGTTATTTTAATCATCCAATGTTTCTTTTGATTTTATCAGCATTTATTTTCCGTCGTCGACATGGTCGAACCATTTTCAAATAGTCAATTCAAATCTATGGATTGGTGAAACAAATTAATCATGCTTCTTTTCCACAACGTGTATGCACGTTTTGTCTCAGGTTGTCATCTTTAAGGCTGATGATGAAACAGCAGGGTGATATCTTAAGACGAATGGCAGACAAGGAGGGTGTTCAATCCAGGCTGCAAGAATTCGAAGCCCTGGACGAGCTCTACGATGATCCTCCGGCCGATGAGAACGATGAGAACGACCCGACATCATCCGTAGCGTAGTAGTGACGGAGAGAGAGAGAGAGAGAGAGAGAGAGAGGAAGAGAGAGAGAGAGAGATATGAGAAAAGGAGAGGGAGAGAGGGGGATAAAGAGAGAAGAGAGAGATAAGAAAGAGAGAGAAAGAGAAAAAGATATATATGTAGAGAGAGAGAAAAAAAAAGGGCGGAATATAACTAGGAGAGAAAGATGGAGAGAGAGAGGCTTATGTCGCACATGTTACAGAAATATACTGAATACATATAGAGAAATAGAGGAAGTTTCGTTAGGCAATGCTGGAATCCAAGAAGAGAAGCTCCAAAAATAGTTCCCTACCATTTTCTTGACCCATATAATTTTGCTTCTCAATAAATTTTGTAGTGATTTTATAACAAGCATTTTCAAAAGATAAATAATAACTGTGACAGTTTGCCTTAACTTTCCACGACTTAATATATAATATTTGCACTTAAGTGCCTTTTCTTTCTTTTAAGTTGTATAAGTAGTTTCACACTAAGCAATTACAATGGCAATTCTTAGTATATATTTTTGGTGTTTTGGGCGTTTACATCGAATTCGTGTAATGATCATTTCAACGTCGGTGAATGGATTTATAAATGTGTCTGGATTTAAATGTGTCTTTTCGTAAGTTCAAACATGGTGCGTGATATTGTTGAACGTACGTTTGTGTTTTACTATCATTTATTTTTTTAATTCAATTTTGTTTGTTTGTTTTTTTGTTTGGTTTTTTTTTACTTAAGGGTAGGTGCTTTCAGTCTGGTGAATGCCCTGGACACTAGAGAAAGTGATCTGGGGCCTGTAACATTAAGAGATAAATCAATCTTACGATTGATATCAATCGTAAGTCTATGGCAAACCATGTACTGACGAGTTACAGTTGATCGTAAGATTGATTGTATCTCTATATGTTACAGCCCTCAGATCATATAAATTTTTGCAAAAATATTTGAATATTATAGTTGCATGAGGTAAATTCAAAATTTGGGGGAAGATAATACGGCGATACGTATCCTTCATACATTCCAAGTAAGAGAAGCGTTTTACTTTGAATCGGTGTATATTTACCATGTTTACGTGTTGTTGTCCATTGTGTATTTCTGTGTACATGCATGGTAATCTTAGTATATACAGTACGTGATTGTTTTATATGTTTTATCAGATCCATGAAATATCACAGGGTGATGTTGGTAGATCTTAATAATTTTATGATCTGATCGATTTATTCCCAGATATGTTTTTCAAGCGTCTTAAATGTTCATAAATTTTTATCCTTAAATGTTTGATTTTTTAAAACTTTTTTTTAAACATATGAAACTCCGCATTTTATTACTTGAAACCTTTTGACTTTCTGTGTACAGCTCAGTATTTCATCGATACAATTATGCAGACATAATCTACTCACAGACACACGAAGCGGGGTGTGTGTGTGGTCTAATTTGTCGTTTTCATACCTAATATTTTGCTGACAATATTACATTTTCTCTATGATAAAGTGTCAAGAAATATTTCTCCCTCTCTTGCTCGCTCACAAAATAAAGAAACTAGAAAGTTTATAATTAAGGCACACAACATCGTCCCCTGGTGTGATTTTGTCTATATAATTCTAATGGAGATTATTTACATATATACACTATTTTGAAAGAAACACTAAAGAAGTTCAACCAATATATTATCTCAATTATTCGATTCTTTTCATATTACCTAATTTTATATTGATATGTATGATTTTTCCTGTATATGTAATTTTACTGATTGATATTGATAAAAAAAAGAAAACATCACACTTTGTTGATTTGATTTTTCTTACTGTTATTTTATATTGATTTTAAATTTATTAAAAGAGTGATACGGATTAAAGGAGAGTGAAAGCATGACGGATGTACTTTATGTACTTTATTGAAGTGGAGTCGATTAAAAAAAATAACGACAAAAAAACACACAGTAAGATATACATGTACATACTAATTTGAACACCTGATAATTGAAGGGTAAAAAATGAAATATAATACTATATGTATAATGATTTACCAGTAAATAAATACAGATATAATAATCACTAGACATTCAATGATACATTGTATATAACATAACTCCATATTTGGTTATCAACAACAATCGACATCTGAATAGGAAAAAAATACATTATGTGAACAAGGATAATGTTAAACAATAATTATTCTAATCCTCTTAGTGACATTTGCAAAATGTTTTATAAACATAACACCCGCTAACCCGATTAAAAACCCAGAATAATCATACATTTGTATGTTTTTAATCGTCTTTCTATTATCTTCATACATTATATTTACAAAAGTAGACGAATGCAAGCTTTCTCACATTTTATTCCATTTATTCCATTGATATTAGTTTTTTGCATAAGAACAATCTCATTTGATTCCTATAAACTATGTAAACAGATTTCATTTCTTTAGAGTTATGTTTTCAAGTCAACATGCATAGCAAAAACAATCTGAACATTCAACAATATCAATTTATAAAATCTAAATATGAAACCTGGTAAACTTGATAGTTTTTTATATACCGAGGCGATTCAGAAATGTTTGATGCCAAAAAAGAAAAAAGAGACGGCCATGATAAATACTATCATATTGTCTTTAAATTGAAGATTTTACTAAAATCTTATTCATGATATAATATACACGGATATCATTCGACAAGGATAATTTTACAATATGATTTTCTTTGATTAACAATTCTTCAAACAAGAATTATATATTGCATTATTTTCTTTCTGTCTAGTGTCATTATGACTTCGGTTATTGGGCTCAGGGCCAGGGGTGAGTTTGCAGGCACAAACTCTTGTCATTCGTAACGCGTAACAGAGTCTGAACTGCAGACTGCACATTCTACTGCACTCCATAGGCCCTGTGCTATAGCTCCTGACAGAGACGGGCTAATTTAGGATCGATTCTATGCTTATGGAATTATGTTTGGTGGATAGGCTAAGAGAGGGGTCGAGCAAGCCCTCTTTATTGACAAAAGCCCAATAAATCTTAAGGAACTTGGAGCACCACTTGTGCATACCCGTATTTCAACTCGTGACGCCTATGCCTGATTATCTCATTTTCACTGTGGATGTTTTAGTCAAGATGGCGACGTCGATTCCTTCTTTTTCAGCAAGGCGATTGAGGATGTCACCATGGTTCTTCATCTGGACCGATAACAACTTGAGCCTAGATAGAATTGGAAAAAAAAAAAAGCATGAACTTTCACACTTCTTCGTTCTCCGAATTTAGATGTGAATCATAGAGCTGGAAGCACCACCCCTCAGAAAAAAATGCATAATACTTTCCTTATGATCAAAATAAGTATTTTAACAAGTTATGATACATTTTCCAATGGCATTCTGGACCATTTCCACAAAAGCTGACAAAGCGTGGTTCCTATCTTTGTATACTAATTTGTCATGTTTATTTTGATCATAAGGAAAAGGCTTGTATTTTTTCTAGGATGGGCGTAGGTATATGAAATGTGAGCCTGTGGTCGGGACTACATGGACTAGGCGTCGTATTATTCTTACGTTCCCTATGTCTCTTCATTTCTTTCCTCCTCTTCCCTTTTCATCTGGTGCCCCTTCACTGCCCTTAGATACATAGTACTACCCACTGAACATTATCAGAGTTACTATATAATTCGTGGACTACAGCGGATAATTAAGCTATACATTACATTGCCATGGATAATATAGAATAGAATATAAAATACATAGAATATATTTTCTTTATGATGAAATAAAATCGAATATCAATATCAAATTGGATTAGGTTTTAATCTACTTTACGGCCCTGCGTTTTTGCTGCTTAGACTACTTACTATATATACATACATGCATCATTTTTGATATTTATTAAGAATAAACCATCGATGCATTCTACTTACATTGCCCTGTGTTCAGACAACTCGACCATTGTCTCGTCGGTCGAGATCGCCTCTGGTTGGTTGTCGTCGTCGTCATCAGAAATCAGGAAAAACACCCGCTTGAACTGGATAAAAATTAGAAATACTGAATAAGAACGGCATTTTTTTTATAAGCATCATATTTGTTTTGCTTTGCTTTCATCATGAATGAAGTAATGCTCGAATGCACTATCAAAACGGAATATCGCTTTATAAGAGTAAAAGCCTTTTAGGATGATGACGTATTTTCTTGAAGACCATCAAGACGGTAGCAATATAAAGACGACGATGATGACAGTAAGCAATCATAACAGGATCAGTAGAAGAGAGGAGATGTCGGAGGGGGGGGGGGGGGGGCTCAAGTACCCAATTTTCTACCAAACAAATTGGCACCTATGAATGCCCCCCGGTCGGTGGGCACTTTATTAGCGTTGCTCAACAGCATTTTGACAACATGAACAAGAAACTTCTTGATCACAACAAATTGAGCATCCTCACTTCGTAACTCGTTCCAGGATGCCGTAACAGAACACAGAAAACAGAAAAAGTTAACTAAACAATCATAGCATAAAGCATTCTGTCCCAATTCCAGTTGTTGCAAACATAAAATACTTAAAGTATAAGTTGCATGTATTCACACAACAAGAACATTAAATGCAGAAATTACAATATTACGCTATGCAAAGATTAATTCATACCACATTTCCCATTAAATGGTTCATGTATCATTTATAGAGAGAGAAAATAGACAAATGGAACATACAGGGAAAGGGAAGAGGCAACTAGAGAGAGAGAGAGAGAGAGAGAGAGAGAGGGAGAGAGAGAGAGAGGAGAGAGAGGGAGTTTAGCAGAATAACATAATATGGAACGAAGAGAGAAAGAAGGAAAGAGAGTAAGTATGAAATTGTATGTGACGAAATGAAAGTAAACAATGCTATTGACATTAAAAAGTACCACTTACCCCTTTCCACAGATGATTTAGTCTTGTATTTGGTCGTGCGGTATATTTTTCTTCATGAAAGTAACTTTGTACTCTTACTGGTAGTTTCCTATCCAGGGTGCATATGTTATCAACCTTCAGATAGAACAAACCGGAGGGAAACATTTATTAATCATAGGCAGATTCAGGATTATCCATTGTAACAAATCGGTAAGAAAAAAAACAACCCAGAAAGCAATTCTTTGCGTAACATGTTTCAAATGGTCGCATCTTAAATGTGGAAATGTTACAGATGATGTATTTTGTCATCAGAAGACAGGATATGTAATATTTGTTATATGAATGAAATTCCATGCCCTATATTAAATTCACCTAAAAAAACATATATCTGTAATTAGTAAAGACGATTCTTCTAAAGATAATGGAGGGCCGAAATGTTTGAAAGTCACGGCAGTCCACGATCCCTGTATGTAGCGTAATAATCGTGGCCATATATGTAACTTTTTGTTTCAAAGGGGTTCGGGGTTGCTGTCGATAGGCTAATATCATTCAGATGTCACTATTCGAGCTTACCAAATATATTACAGAAATAAACACACATTTGGAAACTGGATTTCTAACTAACATTGCAAATCAGTTACACGGTTCATTACTCTCCACACGTACGCAGTCTTCGGTAAATTACAAGGTTATTTAATAATAGTGTTTAGTATTATTCGCCATAAGTTTTCATGTGCAAATATTTCTATTATCTATGAATTTCTTTACAATATTTAAATACTAGTCAATACATATGTCACAATTTTACTTATCAACATGTTTACTTATTCATAAAATGCAACTAATGAGAATACTGAATTCGTAATAGACTATGTACGTGCCAGTATATATTTTTACCATAATTTAAGAGAAATTTATTTGTAAAAACTAGCTTTAAGCTTTACTCCCTATATCTTATACAGCATACAATAATTCATATGTGATAAAGATGTCCACTGTGGATACATTAATCATACCTGAATCTGAATCATCTTGAGCGCAGCATCTTTCCTGATTCCATCAATATCTCCAACGGATATACCAATCTGAAAACGATCCCCAAAACACAAATTAATTTACACAAAAATGCATTAATAAGAACATCCTCAATTGCTTTCTTTTAAAATGCAGGGTATATTTTTAAAATGTTATTCGGCTGTTGACCTTCAATATACAACGACACTATTATGCTGTTGCTCTTTAAATGCTCTTACTTTCATTATCTGTTCTCCCCATCACTATTTCTTTTGCAAAAGTAAAATTTAGAGTATGTTAATTTAGAAATGGCCACTTGCTTACTTCATCCCTCTAATTCAATCTACAAATGCCATCATATAACTTCAGAAGGTCTTTAAATTTTCATCATGAAATCGACCCAAGGGCGATTGCAAAAACATATCATAATGCCAATAGAACTTTTGGTATATACACGAACGGTCATCATAACGGACGCACTTTTTAATGGAAGATGCGCCATTTTTATTTTATATCTCAAGGTTAATTCTATTGCTTGATTTAAAAAAAAACATCAGCGGTCGAAAAGGTGAAAATAAACCACCGTCACCATGTCACTATGTCTACCCATATTTTTTGCCACTTTATCACCATGGTAACGTAAACAAATACATACCGTCAGATTTGCTAAAACCATCGGCATCAAGAAAATGAAGATACAGAAAATCAATTCTGTGAGCATTGCAAATGGCTGGAGATCGATCCTAGAATTGAAGATATCGCTCCTGTTGATTTCACCGAGGAGCATTGTGAATGTCGCAATCACAGACAGCCTTTCATCAGTAAAACCAAACTTGTGAGTAAAGAGAAAAATATATTGTAATAAGCAGTCAAAGTGTCATCTACAGATTGTAGCCATTTAGATAAAAACACATCAAGGTTCGAGATTGGGGAAAGATGAATAGAAAAGGAAAAAAAAAAAAAACCCTGCAAAGTTACTTATGATGTGTGGCAAAATTCAAGGTCAGAAAATGAATACGAAAAAAGAGGATATTTTACTGAATGGTATATCATAAACATACCTCTCATGCTTGAACATGTTGAATAGAACGTGTTTCATCATTATTTTTTTTTTTTAATCATTTCCTTATTTTATTTTTTATATTGGTTGTATGACAAAGAAAGTTTACTCTAAATGCATAAAAGGAACTGTAAAAGTGTTCTCTCTCCGGTACGCAGTTTTGTACAAGTGAGGGCTCCTTGCAGAAAAATATGTAAGCTCTAGATACACGAATATGATTGGAAGAAAGTCAAGTTGTACTTAACCACAATATTTATGCAAGAAGCCACCAATCCACTAGTTCTTACGCTTCAGACGTCAGTGTCTCATGATTTGTTGAATGATTATGACTTTCTTTATAAACTTACCACTTTTCCTTGTAGAACCATAGTGAAAGATACAGCGAAGGCCATTATTAAACCAAGGTATACTGCCATGGCCTGAAAAGAAAACCCAGTAGCATATTAGTTAGTCCCTATCCTCACTATTATTGTATCAAGTTTACCATGAATTGAAAAGATTGACTGCAATAAAATATATGATACTGAAGATAATATATATCTATTTCATCCTTCTCTCCTGTAAGTAAACATCGAAGTGTGTGTGTGTGTGTGTGTGTGTGTGTGTGAGAGAGAGAGAGAGGGTGGGAGGAGGGAGAGCAACTAAACAGAGAGAGGGGAGAGGAAGGGAGGGAGAGGAAGGGAGGGAGAGAGAGAGAGAGACAGACATACATATTGAATGAGAGAGAGAGAGAGAGAGAGAGAGAGAGAGAGAGGGAGAGATTTCGATAAACTTGCAAATGTACTAGTCTTTATGCACCAAAGCAATTGAAATAACTGATACAGTATAGAAATGTCGAGTGAGATATACCCTCAATTTAATTGAAATGTTATTCGTTTTCTTTTTAACTTCGCAAAATTAATATTTCCGAGCAGTGAACACAATAATTTGTTTACACTATAGAAAATATTCAATTAACAGACATGAATGACATAGCCTACCTTTACGAGAGTCATCAGGGTTTGAAAGAACATCAGAACGTATATACCAAGCGATTCAATGCTGTGGGATTCAATTTAGGGAAAGAGAAAAAATGTCCAAGGTAAAGTAAGTGGAAAGGTTACTTGAAAATCAATATTAGTTATTGCAATTCCACTGAATGGTACATCTTTAAAAGACGAGTGATATGCTACTTGATCAAGACCATAGATTTTATGTTTACATTGCGTCGTTAATATTACAGAGAAAATTCTTTAGACTGTTACGCTACCGTCTCGGTTCTTCAGCTATATGTATTGAATATGTTACCTTGGATTCGACATCTCTTTTGTAGGGTATATGCTCATTTCAACTTAGTATTGCTAGATCTGGGCTGTTGACCGGAAACTATCTCCACAAAATTCAGAAGACTTCAGTCACACTGAAGTACTGATCTTGATTCAGCCATTTCAGATTTTTAAAATTATATATATATATTATATAGGAGCCCACCAATCGATAAAGACGGCTCGCTAGCTGTTATAATGATTATCCGTTCAGGTTATTTGTCCTTACGCGATAGACATAAATGCAATGCGGTGCCTCTTTTTTTGTACATAGTTTTTCTTCTGATAAATTTAAAGGGGTAAAAGGTATGACAATTTATTTATATAAACATTTTATTTAACAAGAAAACAACAACACTCTTTTCTAACTTCAGAGAGAAAAAATAAGGATGAAGTTGCCAGTTGCTTATCATATTTATATGTTGCTATCAGCATGATCGCTAAAATTCAAAATTTTCTGTCGACAACTTTGGATTTTTGCTGGCACGCAAACATGGATTAATAATTTGGCATGTTTGGGGGTGTAGCTTTTTTGGTGGAAAAAGGGAACATCTGTCGGCGAATGTAAAAATCTCACTGACTACTATATAGTTTTTAAATTTTTCCAGCAAATTCGAGAAGTAAGACGCCCTTTTATGCAGGTTAGAACATTTTCTGCTAGCTTTCAGCAAAATTGGTACAACCCCTCCCCTTTCAAAATGTTCTAGCAACGCCCCTGGTTGTAAGTAAGGAGATACAGAATTATCTTACCCGTTAAGGTTTAAGAAAAGCTTGACCCAACTCAAAAAAGTAGCCATCACTCCGAACATGTATTCCGGTATACAGGGTACCCGGTCTGGTGGTGTAGTGTACATGATAGCAGTAGCATACAGTAGCATGTTGAGGTACTTCCCCGACTCCAGGAAAAAGTGCAAACGCTTTATGTGCAATGTGGGGGAAAAACATCATGGTTTTACATGAATATGAATAGAACTATTTTGTTATACAGTTAGAAGTAAGGGAAAAATATCTGGGAAATTAATGAAATTTAATCAGAGTAATTCCGTTCATTTCAGTTTAGTTTTATTTTTCACATTTCCGATTCACAACATTGTTTACAAAAAGAAGATAATACAATGTATTATAAAGGTATTTTAAGCAAACATCAATACATAAAATAAATCACTTGTCATAGCATAATCATCGCTTTATTTAGAACAATTAGAAAGTGTGTTCATTCCTCTATAAAATGATACCATATTTGTGATGATTTTCAATCATGGAATGAGCAGTACATCAGAATAAAGGGCAGGGACAAAAGTAAAAAGTTGCAAAGTGCACTGTTAAGCATGAATATTGCCTTACAAAGTACTATTCTTTTTTGACAAAAGAGAGTGTGAGTTCTTTTTTAAATGAGCGTGGGGCTATTGTTCCCAATTGCATGGTCACCCATGTACGCGACATTCTAAAGAATCCTAAGAAATGAATTAATGCACGAAGGTGACATGTCAGGCAAGATTCGCTACTGATTGGTAATCAACTTTTTCGAGGTATCATGCTTAGGTTAACAAGTGTTAGAAAGGCCCGGGCAATAGGGCAACTCGAAGCTGGAGTTCTCAAAAAAAATCAATTCAGTTCAAATTTATTTTCAAAAGATGTTGCAACGCTGTTTGGAGGAAGTCCCGGCACAATATCCAAGTTGAAAACAAAGTTTTGAGAAACTGGTAATGTCAAAGACAGGACCAAGGAAAGGGCGTCCTTCCCCCCCCCCAAAAAAAAAAAACAACAACAAAACAACAACAACAACAACAAACAACAACAACTACTACTACTGAGCAAGAAGACTGGTTCATCACCCTCTTTGCAAAGAAAGAAGAGTGCACAGGACAAAAAGAACAGTGCATATTGCAACCTTTCACTTTTGACCTGGCCCCTTATTTTGATGTACTGCAAATTCCATGATTAAAAAAATCATAACCAATATGGTATCATTTTAAAGAGGAATAAACACTCTTTGTAATGATACTAACCATAGCGATGATTATGTCATGACAAGAGAGATGTAATTGGTCATACTTGAGTTTCAAAAAAAAAATTAAAGGGTTTATATCAATTCAACTGGTTTACTTGCATACTAAAGACTAAGTTGTAGTTAGAGTGAGACGGAAATTTACAAAGTTTTCAGCAAATGCAAAATTATCTGCACGGTTTCCTGTACCCTTTTCAGAAAAATTGAGTTTCAGCAATATTCACACATTGTACGATTCTCAAAATAAATTTTTATGCTCTTATAACTTGTTTATATTTCGTTTAATTTTGAATCGTTCACAACAGTTAAGATTTTTGTCTTTAGTTTTTGTCCCTGCGCTTTAACAATTCCCTTTCCCATTGTTTTAAAGACTTTTCCATGTAATGTATTTAAAGCCATCCATTTTTTGTTCTTTGTCTTCCTACTCCTAATTCATATTTGTGCATTTGCCCTTTTCTTGCTGTCTCATCTCCTCTTCTCCGCTTACTCACTCCTTCCAAAAAACGAAAACCTCAATAATCTTTACTATTCGATTGTCTATTGATTCTAACAACTAACAGAGCAAAGTAGGTTACGGAGTGTTTCTTAAAATGCAACATTCATGTACTTACCTTAAGCATAAGCTCAGGGATCTCCAATACGAGTGATATGACGGAATAGGCAAAAATGTATATACGTACGATGGTAATACTGATCGCAGAGTATGAATACATTCCGTCCTGCAAATTAAAAGGAAAAATAGAATATTGAAAAGGATAGAAATGATTAGACTTTTTGAACTTTTTGAAGTTTTAAATACTGCTTGATAAGAAACCTCTTTCATGTACAGAAATACGTAGTTTGTGGTATGATATATCTCTATTTCGGCATGCTTATAGTAAATATTAATTTTCTTTTGAATGAAAAATCAGTGGATTAAATGAAATTGCATTGTGAAGGACAGCTAGAATATTTGTACATTTGAAAAAAAGTTATACTTTTTTTTCTTAAGCCATATGTTCTGTTTGCTCCTAACCAAACTGATTTTGGAGCTGTCTCCAGTGAAAAGGTTTGTAATTTTAATGCATGTAAATCTATAAACGAATTCATCAAACTCGTGAATGTACTATCTGACAGACAGTATATTAATGAGTTTATTCACTCCTGTATGTAACTGATCTTCAACATTAAAAAGAAGAATACGTGAAAAAAGAAGTAATATTAGATTTGAGAATTACCGGTTTCTGATAGATGATTGATGCTAGATAAGAGCTGCTTGTCAGATTAATCTGCGCACACATTCCATCTGTCGTATACCTCAACTCACGACCAGCTACAGCACTCAAGAAAACCATGGCAACCGCAAACAATAAGTAGAAGAAGAAGTAAGAGTAGAAGACATATCTTGAGCATATATTCCTGAAATCAAGGATAAATGCGGATTAGTGTTAGGATTATACTCGGAGTCTACAAAATAGATGCAGAGATCGATATAACGGTGATTTAAATGCTTAATATAATAACCATCAAATTCTGATGATAAATACTCATCTTTCATAGAAAAAACAATCTGAGGACATTGCTTGTGAACGGGTAAAGGTAGATTTCTAAAATTGTTTTAATTAGTGCAAAACCCTTGAATAAATAATGAATTTTGTTCACAGTGTTGTTCATCTTTGAAAGATGATGTTCTAGAATTCAGAATTCACGAGAGTTAGCTAAAACAAAATAGTCTGTATGTTTTATGGTACATATGTGTTATGAAATTAAGAATGACGTTTTTAGCTCTGGTTCTTTATTACAGGCAGGACGCAACATTAGTGCTTTGCAAAAAAATTTTTTTTTATTCTCTTCAGATTTATCAAGACTGCATTCCTCTCAGATTAAACAAACATTGTAGACAAGTCCTTGCCAAACTGGAAAGTCACATGAATTTACTTTCAATTTTGTACTCACCATTTCCGCTCAATGAGACTTCGAGATAGTTCATGTCGTAAGAGTTCTTGTCGTGAAAACTTCGACATCGTCTGAAAAAAATATTCATAACCAAAATTCAAACTAATATGGCCTCAATTAATTATATATTCAAATGAACAATTCTACAGTGTCGAATGTAATACTGAAGAATATTTTGCTTTAACGAATAGAAGATTGACAACAGGCCTTATGTCATATCATGTATTCATCAATCAATTTTATTTGGATAATTTTTTTTGTTTTTTTTTTAGGTAATTGATCCTCAATACAAGTCTTAAGAAATGTAGTTTCAGAGATTCTGAGTATGAATTACGATCTGAAATATTTCTGGATCCCTTAGTATTCCTAAATAAATGTAATAGAAGTAATTGCCACATTCCCTTCTCATAACCTATATTAATATATTGATCTATGATTCCATTAACCAGCATTGTCATAAAAACGTAATTGTAGATGAGGGAGATGTGCAGATTTGCAAGGGCCGCGGAGCGTTTTTGAAAGTGTGGGGGGGGGGGGGGGGGAGGGGCTGAGCATGCGAGCGAGCATATTATTTGATTGCATTGCCACAGTATTATGAAATTTGTCTCGTCTTAAAGGGGGAGGGGTGCAGCTCCAAGCTCCCCCCCCCCCCCCCCCCGTTCCGTATTTCTTGAAATATTTATTTCATATACCTCTAGAGCTGAATATCTTTCTCCGTTGTGTCGGAACGATTCATCGGATATGCCAGGATCAACGTATTTGTAGGTGTAGGTTATCTTGGGAAATAAGAAATAAACATATCATCGATCAATGAGACAGTATTCATCGTATAGCCACAGGAGAATAGTGAATTTATGTAAATGACAGAGACATGCCCTACGGTATCTGACACCATTACGATATTCAAAATGAAAATGGATCTTCACTTTGCGAAGTTTGCTCATTGTGAAATATGATAAAGTATATCAAATATCTTTCATATACAGCAGCTTAATAGTGGTATACTAACAGAAATTTCGCAGTGATCTAGTCCTTGTCCTTTTGTTGCAGATAAACAAAAGTCATACATTCCTGTGCCGATATTGCATATTTTTTTTCTACCAGGTGGGTGTTTCATAAAGCTGTTCGTAAAGTTACGCATGACTTTACGAACGACTTGAATATGAAGTGCCAGATAGGATGCCCAAAGTTTTTCCTGATGTTTTAACAAAGTGTGACTGTATTTCCAATAACCTCAATTAAATTATGGCAAAAAATGTACTTTGCATTAAAAATGTTTGTTATAATAAGAATATTAATCTACATCTGTACAGTTCAACTTTAGTTGATGCAGTTAAAAATGATAGAGCATCCCATTTGGCTTGCCATATTTAAGACATTCGTAAAGTCATGCCCAACTTCACGAACAACTTTATGAAACACCCCCAGGTGTATGTAAACTTTGAGGTTCAAGAGTAATAGCCTACCGTGTAACCAAGATCGTGAGATGGCTGATCTGACTTCTCGACACATTTATCCAAGACTAACATGGCAACGTCCGGGAGCTTTTCAATGAGCGCCTTCATTGGTAATAACTTGTCTTGGTTACGAGCTGACATAGCCAAGTCCCACCTTCAGCATAAACACAAAATTAGGTTGAAGATAATTTAATGACATTATATTTTGTTTGGGGAAAATAATCTCTGTCCATATAAGGGCATGTTTGTTTTTGTTTTTTTTAAGAGAAGAAAACAATACCTGACACCTCCCTATAAAAGAGACACCACGAATCTGGTCGTTGTGGCGTGCGCCTGTAATCCAACTAACAGTGGAAGTTATAAACTGATTCAGCGGACCCAGGTTCGAGACTGAGTCACGTCTTTCGGACGGTAACGTTAAAGGTCGGTCCCCAGACGTAAATAATCATATCTGATTGATACAAATCTGTAAAAACCCAAATACACACACGCACTACATTTGAAATCTTTTCATTCATTCATTCAGGGAAACTTTTGGCAACAGAATAGATGATAGATGATGCAGCTTCCATAGCATAGCATCGTAATCTCTTCCCCCAAAATTAAGTACATCATGTACATTTAATATGCTACACTTCATGTTGTTACATTGGAATTATTATCATTAAGTATTATTATCAAGTATTTTGCGTCACCGGTGCCTGGGAGGGGAAAGGCGAATTGAATCACTGTAACCTTCCTCGTCTCTCCTCTGACTGGGATGAATCCCTTCAAAATTATGAAAGAAGTTTGCTTAACAATGCTACAATCTGTTAGTCTGCCCGGATGTCTCAAAGATAAACTATTACTTACTTGTCACTTCGAATGATGGCCGTAGCGATCTCTTTTGCATCCATCTCAATAGCCAATTGTAGCGGCGTGAGAGAGTCTGCATTGATCAGCCTAAGATCTGCGTCATTCTCCAGTAACAGCTTAGCAGCATCCGTTGCGTTGCTAAGGCAACACATATGAAGGGCGGTGTTCTTCAAGAGAGCATTATAGGGTTTCGTTTTAAATTATTATCATTTTAAACAATGTATTATTCGTAAAGATTGCTATAATGCAACTCTTATCACTGGTCACAAAGACAATATTTACACCTGGGGATTAGGTAAACAGTAATAATGTACAGGGATAAACTGAATGTTTTCTTTCTTTTCTTTAAATTTCAAATGGATCTCATTTAGAACAGCATTTCTATCAAGATCCATGACAACATAAGCCTGCCATGAAAAGAAGAAATGGGTTTCTATCTAATTCAATTTCATCAGAGGAAGTGGGGGGGGGGGGGGCTTTTGTTTGGCGGACAAGAGATGCCTCACTTTCATAGTCCGAGCTCGACGTTCCACCGCCTCTAAATTTCATAATTATATGTTTGTAGGAAATTCACATGTAATGCTTGTGATGAGTTGAAATGAAGTCCTTATTGACACATAAAGGTGATACATATAAGTTTTCTTCCATTCTGAAGCTAATCCATTATTACAGAAATGTATCTTACAGAAGATTATTATAATTCAAATTTTAACACAGTTTGCCCTTTTGTAATGCACATACCTCAAATCGTGCAAAGTTACGAGCATGTAAACTAACTGACCTTGTCGCTATCGACTGCGTTGATGTCGGCATGATTTTCGATGAGAACGACCATAGTCTCGACGTCGTTATTAGAAGCTGCCAACATCAATGACGTCTTGTAATCTCCATCCCTGGTTTGATTTGAAAGACAAGCATGAATATGTATTTTACAAGGGACGCATGGATTCGTTTGAGGATTCGTGAAATCTTTATGATAACATTTGAAGCTTAGAGCCTGTAATGTTCTGTCATTGAAAGCAATAAAATTTCTCATGTGGTCATGGTGGTTGGTGTATTAATTTAAAACTATCTTTACTGATGTTCTTATACTTCGTTGTACTTAGTTTTTATTGTTTAATTAAGTGACTTTATTTCTATATGCAACCGCCTCATCTCCCCCAGAAGAACAAAAAGGAACCCCTATTCATGATTAATGCGAGAAATAGCCGAGTTTTTCAATAGACTCCGCTTATGTTTCTTTGCTATGCCTAATTTTACCGAAATTATGATATTACAACTGTTTATTATATGTGATTATTTCTTTTCCCCCTAATTTATGTATTTGAGGAGGCGCGATGGCTCAGTGGTAGAGCAGTAGTCTCGTAACTGGGAGGACCCGGGTTCGAAATGTTCGAAATGAGCTAGTGCCCTTTGGTAATGCATTAATCCTCATTACCAGGTCCCTCGGAGAGGACTCTAAGCCGTCGGTCCCCTGGTTGCTTGGTTACAAACATTCACATGCTTTCTTAGCAGTCAGGTAAAATTAACCATCGACCTTTAAACACTTCTGAATGTAATTTTGTTTGATATTATGTCATATCAACCGGTGTATACATGTTTTGTTTCTTTTGTAACAAAAAGACATTATGTGGAAAATAAATAAACCTTGAATATCAGACTGTTTGCTTCCAGTAGGAAGAGGATATCTTCCATGGTATATAAACTTCTTATAATTCGTTTCTTTATATCCTAATGGTCTAAACAACCCACCTACTCCATGATAAACAATTCAAAATTGAGTTAAGCCAGTTCCTCTCAAAATGTATATGGAAATCCATGACCAGGGGCCTGTAACATAAAGAGATAAATCAATCTTACGATTGATATCAATCGTAAGTCTATGGCAAACCATGTACTGAAGAGTTACAATTATCTCTTTATGTTACAGGCCCAAAAACTCATGATTTGGTTTTTAAGATATATATCATTTGATACACCACATCATCCTTACCTATTGGAGACATCAGCCCCAGCTCGTAGGAGAGACTGAACGAGATAGTGATGTCCATTACTACTAGCTAGATGAAGAGGTGTCTGACTGTCGAGGTCTTCCTCCGTCAGAAGCCGAGGACACAGGCGAAGAAGCTCCTCCGAAAATACCTGTCGTCCCAACCTGTAAAGAGAGACGTGGTTATTTCACTATTATCGTCATCATCCACATAAGCATCATTGCCGTCGCCATTATCATCATCGTCATCATCATCGTCATCATCATCATCATACTTATCTACCTCGTCATCATTATCGTCATCATCAAAAATATCATTGTCGTCATCGTCATCATCATCCTTATCCACATCATCATCATCAGCAGCAGCATCGATATCATCATTATCAGCAGCAGCATCATTATAATCAATATTATCATGGTCATCATTATTCCTCCACCTCTCCTTCTTTCTTTCTTCCTTCCTTTATTTCTCCCTTCTTTGTCGACTCCCGGTTGTTGTCATAATGCAGTTAAGTACCTTCTTCTGCAATGCTTGATACATTTCGGTATTTTTACTTAGAACAATGTAAAGACTTTAGGCACACCAGAAAATGACCATTTTTGTATTATTACAGCCATATAAAAAAAACAAATGAGATATGTCAAAAAATCAAGTGGACTGAATAAATGAATCACTTTATTTGCAATATCTCATAATAAAATAATAACACCCCCCCCCCCAAAAAAAATGCACAACAAACAAACAAACAAACTAATTAACAAGGAAACTTACTTGGCAGCTACGTGAAGTGCTGTTTTCCCCGTCGTATCTCGAACATCAAGCTGGGCGCCATGTTTTATCAATAGTTTTAGAATCTGTAGTTGTTAATAGAAATAGAAATATTTTATTTTTAAATTTTTTTTTTAACGTTTTGCCTATAAATGACACATACATTACGGGTAGTATACTATTTCACTATACATGTATTACCAGTACATCATTTCAGTATATACCAGTCTTGCACGTTTATAATTCACTATATTACTAGTCCTTTACGTAGTTTTAAAAAAGAATGTTATGAAATCTTCATTAAGATATTTCAGATTGCCAATCAGTGGAGAGCTGTAATAATTTTTTTAAATGTCATGACTCATGAACGTTCTTGTTGCAATGTATTCTAAAGAAAAGGGTATACTCTCAGTGCATCGACTACATGATAATCGTCACCGCGCTCTTACCTCCAGGTCACCGACTTCGGCTGCATAGTATAATGGCGTGTGATCATTCTTGTCGAGATGGTTGACGAGTTTCTCTCCTCCATGGTCCATCAGGAGTTCAATTATGTCAGGACGGTCAGTTTCTGCTGCCCAATGAAGGCATGTCCTTGACCTCTCGTCGATAGCTAAGACAAATATGTTCATTTGGGCATATGATTGTATTTAACGGAACTTTCACAATGTTTACGCTAACTTTCTAACAAAATCAATTGGGCATATGTCGTTTCAATTGGCCATGTTCAATGTCAAGTTTGACAACTACGTGTAAAAATGCAAGAAAAGGAGCGTGAACTTTTGGGAATAGAAACTCAAAATGTCAGAATTCTATGAAGAAAATGTGGTATGCATGTATGCCAAAAAACTGCGTATTTGATTATTCACAACTCAGAGGCCGATGAAAGAGGTGGATGCCTAGGGACGTATTATCTTACCTGTTCATATGATTTCAAATGCGAATGCTACACATTTTACACGATGTTTATCATTATCTTATTCGTTATGTTATTAGAACGAAAACCAAAATGGAATGGATCTAAAATTTATGAGAATATAGAGGCATTTATCTAAATTCAGAAAAATGAATAGTGAGTATGAGATGAAGCTGCTGCGATGAACGCAATATCATATACAAAATGTGAAGGAAGTGTTAGTCTAGGTAGCTTATATTGTATCTACTTCAATTTTATCCGTATGAGAAAAACTTTTTTTTTCAAGTGGACCTATAAACTTTCGGAGAGGAATTGATAATGAAAATGGAGCATAATTTGAATAAACAGCATCAAGTTTAAATATTTCAGTGGAAATGAGATGAAACTAACCTTCAATGTCGGCCCCATAAGAAAAGAGTGTTGAGGCAGCTGCTTTGTGGCCTTTCCAGGCTGCACAGATCAGTGGGGTAAAGCCGTAGTCATCACGGTATTCGATCTCCGCTCCCTAGCAAATACAAAATATTGACATATTTCCATAATAACTATAATATTCGAGAAGTAATTATAAAGTGATTCATATTCACTTTATTCCATGATTTCACTGACTCTTGAACTGAAGGCTTGACGATTGAATATTATATGTCAAAATTAATAATTTAAGGATCTCAATTTACAGGCAGTCATTAGGAATTCAAGGTGCGTCGATTCCGGGGGCAGGTGAATAAGTTCGGATATAATTATACGTATTGTATGGTGTATCTCCTTTTGATAAAGGCTAAATTATCCCTCATCCCAAAGACGGATGAATGCCTTTTGTGTTTTTTCTAGGATTCAGTGTATGTCAGTTTCATGAAATCAATTTTGACATTTCAGAGCTATGAAATAGTCAAGCGGTTGTTTTTATCAATATTATCATCTGCTTTCGGAATCTAATCATCTAAATGAAATAAGCCTGCTATTGCGCCTGGCTTCAAAAGGTTATGGTTGGGAATGCGGTTGGATTTTAGGTAAGGTTAAGATTTAGATTTCAGTTTAGGATAGTAAAGATGTGATTTAGTTTTTGGTCTAGGGCTGAAATTAGGAATTCGATTAGTGTAGGAAAATGAATGAGGAGCAATAGTGTCGTACAACCTTAAATCAAACTGGAACATTTTCATATGTTTTTACCTCTTTGATGAGCAGATTAATCATTCCACATCGATCGTGCATGGCAGACCTGTTTCAAGAAAGGATAAGATACATGTATAGAGATGTATAAAGTGTTCTCCGAATGTAGGCCTACTTGAATGACAGCATGTAATGAAATGTGGTCATACATTTTTGTGTGCGTTGCAAATTTTTATCGCAAGTTCACAAGGGTTCGTACTTAGCAAATCAGAGTTAATGTCACTATAGAATCATAAATTCTCATCTCAGACTTTTTCATAAATCTGAAGTTTGAAGATAATAGTTTAATGAATATGAACGGTTGAAATTACATAATTAATACCAAGATTTGGTATTAGGACTTGGATGTCACATGTTTGCTAAACTATAGCCCGAGATGGCAATAATGGTGTCAAAAATGTTGATGCATAAGATCTCACCTGTGAAGTGACGTCATTCCTTCGTCATCTTCCATCATAATAGAGGCTCCATATCGTAAGAGCGCATGCGCGATATCCTCTGCCCCGGTGACGGCGGCCTCGTGAAGAGGGCAGGCTCCATTGGATTTTTGTTCATTCACATTAGCGCCATTTTGGAGAAGCAATTTAACCAACTGGTGGGAAATACAACATTGTATTTACATTTCTACCTCCGTACGTCACGTCAGAACTGTTACAACTTTATGTGGGAAGTTCCTTCCATGTATTAACGAGTAATGTATCATTATTAAAAATCAGAATTAATAACATGATGTAACATGATAACATGATGTAACAAAATTTGATAATGCCAATTACTTGTTTTGTCATTGAACATGTGATAATGACCGTTGAGAATTACAGCACACTATGAACAGAATAATCTTGTAAAATGAAAGTATCATTTTATATGACATTAATCATGTTATTTTTTTAAAAAGAAATCCTACGAGTTATATATTCAGACAAGTACGGTTGTCATGTTTTTGAGATAGGATATTACCTCCAGCTTTCTACTCCTGACCGCGATGTGAAGTACGGAGTTTTCCTCGTTATCATGGTCCCTCAGATAATCGGCAATCTTTATTCCATATTTCGGAGCTAGAAATAAATAAGTGAGATTATGATTTGTGAAAAAAATCAACATGGCGTAGCTACAGGGGGTTACAGGGGCATGAGATTTAAATCAAATTGCAAGGGAAAAAAGAGATATACGAGTAAGTGCAATGGGGAAAGGGGAATGTCCTAAGCTGATACGAATCTTCGCCCATACCATTGTACTTCATCCATTGAAAATATGACCCCTTCCCCCTCAAAGACGGGACCAATGATACGCCAGTGATAACAATTACTTGCATAGATAAGGGGAACGTCCCTCATATTCGAATGACGAAAAAGACAGAAAAATGGAAGGGGGGGGGGGGGGGGAGATGGACAAGAAGAAGAGAAATGTAGGACGTGTAAAGGAGGTGATATCTCTAAACCAACTCCTCTATTATTCTTATGCATTTTATTCACCAAGAAAAATGGAAGTAATCAAAAAAGTAATCAAACTGATTCAATATCTACCCGACCATCTTGTTACATGGTGCAAAAAAAAAAAAAAAAAAAAATCGCACAACGTACCCATTTCAATAAGGAGTTTAGCGGTAGCTGCGTTGCCTACGGAAGCGGCACTCATTAGGGGAGTGGCTGAGTGTTTATCCTTAGCTTGGGGCAGAGCTCCATGATTTATCTGCGAGAAAGAAATCACAAGAAGAAAATATGCTATGACAGAGGAGGTAGAACGTCAGGCTCGGACAATGGAAGTTTTTTTTTTTTTTTTTTTAGTGTTTTTATTGAAAAACTAAACACAACATACATGTGTGAACAAATGAATATATGTACTTAACTACAACTACTCGATAATGAAAACCAATACTTAATTACAAGTGGGAAAGGGTAAAAGTACCCAACACAACACATCACAAAACACAACAAAACAAAACAGCACTGCACCACACAACATAACACAACACAACACTCGGACAATGGAAGTTGGGGGTAGGATAGGGAAACCTTTGCTTGGCGGACAAAAGGTGCCCCCACTTCCATTGTCCGAGTTCCGCCGTCTTTGTGCTATTAATTGACATAGTCATAGTATATTTTTGATATCTCAGAATTATTCTAATAATAGGCGTATTGGCACATTTTCGCGAGGGGGCCTTTTGCCCGAATATCAACTTTCCAGGTTTTTAAATCTGAAAAAGAGGGATGACACTTTTGTACAGAAAATCTACAGAAATTACATGTTCGGGCACCTCGCTGCCCAAATATGAGGTAGTGGTTATCAGAACTTTCAAACTCCTCGAACACCTATGATTCTAATGTCATGAACCATTACTCTGCCTAAATCAAATAACAGCTGTCACTCCCTTGAACATGAACATATGGATGCTATGCAAATATTCCGAGCGAGGGACTTCATAATTCTTGTATAACAAGGTAAACTGGGTAAAATACAGCCTGATGGCTGATAAGGTATTTTTCAGTGTAATTAGATGCATTTATATTTTAGGACGTTCTCTCTTGTTATAGTGCTATCGGAAGTCTTGGTCAAATTTCTTCGTTTTTTTCTTCGACTTTCAATAAAGTAGAAATATCTTTATAAACATTTTGTGAAATATTCCAAGACCTTAATCAACAGAGTGTAACTATTTTGTTTTCTTCATAAAATCCTGAACTTTCATCGCATTAGAGAATAGGTTTAAGCTTCACACATCTAATAATTTTAGGCTTCATTTCACTCAGTGGCGTATCTAGGTATTCTGGCGCCCGGGGCAAACTATCAAATCTGCGCCCCCCCCCCCCCCCACCATGCCCAAACTCAGATTAGTGAGCGTTTTTAATTTAGAAATGAGTTTTGATGCACATAATCCGGGGATGTTAGCCCAAATTTGTAGAATTATTGTATAAGCGAGGGAGCAACGCTACCGAGCGGCATATTTTTTTTTTTTCGTTTACACCCCTCAAATTTTTTTTATTTTTATGTATTTACCCTTAGAAAAAAAAATCTAAGGGAATACAGCGACCTAGCAAACAATTTTAAAAATATGTTGAACATTCCTATTTTGAATGAATGAAAATCCTGAAGAAGTATATTTCAGGAATTTAGCAAATTGCAAGGCAAATTTATTTCTTTCGAATGTTCTATACTTTGAAAGTGCTTTTTATGCACTTATATCCCATCTGGGGATTTAACAAGCTCCTGTCTTAACCGGGGGGAGGGGGGAGTAACTACAGTTAATTACTGGTTAACACTATAAAAACGCCATTGGGGCGCGAAATAGCTAGATTCTGAACATGGTTATGCGAGGGAGCAAAGCGACCGAGCTTTAGAAAAATATTACATTTCAAAGCCTTATAACACACCATTTCTTACGCATTTTGTCCTTGATTGAGCGCAAATAATCCTCAAAGACCATAAAATATCTTGTATTTCTCCCCCTTTTCTTTCACCCTTTTGCGTTTTTTGCGCCCCCTTCAAAAGCCGCCCGGGACACTTGCCCCCTCTGCCCCCCCCCCCCTCGTAGATACGCCACTGATTTTACTTTAGGATACAGTAAATCAGATTATTCATCCTTACCAATGCCCGACAAATGTCTGCATCTCGTTTGGTTGCTGCAATGTGGAGTGGTGACATGAGATCATTATCTAGAGCATTGACGTCAGCCTTTCCGAAGTCAATCAGAACCTAGGAAGAATTTAAATCAAATAATACTCGTATTTACTTTGTATTAATATCGTGATTCCCATTTAAACTGTGGTATAATTGTCAACCCAGTTGACCGAAAGCCCTGTGGACCAAAAGTACAGAAACATTCCATTTCCACTGCTTTTCGGTGTTTTGGACTTTGTGACTGCATGTAAGAAGGTCCGTGAGACCTAATATAATATCTTGGTACAAGGCCAAGTTTGGACGACCGGACTGAAGCCAAACCTTCTTCTGTAAGCACGGCAAGGAGAAATCCCTTCTAGCACTTTGATCAAGAAACCAACACTGGAACAATACTTGCTCATGACTACTAATACTGTATCTAAAGTATCATTAATACATAGTAAAAATTTATCAACAGTGTCTTATCATTTTAAACAGTCACTGTCCTATAGATTATACAGCAATGGGAAGTCACTACAGATAGAAACGCCATTTATACAGAAAAATTCAAAACACGACGATAAAAGATAAATAATACATCAGACTCAGATTACACTATCGAAAAATCAGATGAGTATATTTTGTTGCACTGACTATTTACCTCAATCATGTCTTTAGATCCAGATCTAGCGGCCACATGTAGTGGTGTCCTCCCGTTGGTCTGGCAAGCGTCGATATCGGCATGGTGAACGTAGAGGAGTTTGACGGCCTCGATGCTGTCCTTCTTTGCAGCAAGGTGAAGAGGCGTTGATGAGTTACCATCTGTAGTCCTGATGTTGATTTCTGTTCACAAACCACAAGACATGATTTCAAACTTATGACAATATGACTTATGACGATATGACATGACAATAATCAGTGGCGCAAAAAAAAACTGAGGGGAATTAACATAAACATACGCGGCACAATTTCTGAAAGCTTGCGAGCGAGCGAAGCGAGAGAGCAAAAATAAAATCGACCTTTTTTAATGAAAATATAATATAGATCTATATCCGGTATGTAATTTCAAATTTTTCGATTTTTTCCCCCTCTTTTCCCCCCTTTCCTCCCTTTCCCCCTTTTTTTTTGGCGTGGAACTAAATAATAATAATAATAATAATAATAATAATAATAATAATAATAATAATAATAATAATAATAATAATAATAATAATAATAATAATAATAATAATAATAATAATAATAATAATAATAATAATAATAATAATAATAATAATAATAATAATAATAATAATAATAATAATAATAATAATAATAATAATAATAATAATAATAATAATAATGATAATAATAATAATAATAATAATAATAATAATAATGGTGAAAACTTATAGAGCGCAAACACCGTCCAAGGATGCTCATGGTGCTAGCCCAGCAACAGTTCCCTATAATACAGGTATACTACAAATTTATGCTATGATAGAATTTTTAGTACTAAAAACTTAAAACGAATTCACATTTGCATCACCCACTGCGACTCTTTTGGGGGCTGCAGTCCCCCAAGCCCCCCCCCCCCCCCAATACGCAATTGACAATAATGATAATAATAATGTTTCCTTATTTACCCAAGGTAGCCTCATCAGTATACACCTGGTGAAATGTAAGTTAAACACCTTGTACAAGGATGTAAGCACCGAACAAGGATCGAATCCATGCTCTCTCGTATAGTTAAGAGCCTTCACCAATAAACCACAGTGCTCCTATTTTTCTTCAACTTTCTATATAACATGCAACCACTTAGTTCATACTGAGTGTTTGGACTATTTATCTAGTTTATTGAACAAATCTCAGACAGGAGTCCTTTTGAGTTTTAAATTTTTGATCGTTTATTACAGAGGTGTGTTCTCGGCAAATTATGTGCTACGACGCCTTTGATTCAGTTACCTAACTGTGGAGAAACATATACATGTAGGTTGGAAGGGCTTTATCATGTCGAGAAAATAAGGTACATCAACCTTTTCATGACAGTTTATAATAGCATTTATATTAAAATGCAGACACTTGAAGAGTCGCATAAATTCTTACCAGCTTTCTGCTCTATTAGTCTCTTCATCACAGTGATTTGATTAGAAGCTGAAGCGTGGTGAAGAGGCACCAATCCATTCCTGTCGTGCTTGTCAAGTAGAGCGTTTTTGCTATCTTCCAACCTCAGCTTTACTTCAGCGACATTACCCCGCCGAACAGCCTATGGTAGAAACAGATAACCGAGATAACCACAAACACATAATAAAATAGTTGGTTACACTTCAATTTATATCATCAAACAGGTGTCTCCGTGAACATGAAGAAAATACTAATTTCGTGAGCTTTTACAGTTCTCTCTCAAAAACCGTTTGCAAACTAAAGAGAACTAGGTTATAAATAATATTTGTTTTGTTTTTAAATATTTTTTTATTCCTATCATTTTACTACCAATATGCAAAATAACCATTGAAATATTTCATTTCTCGAAGTAAAAATAATGATTATGTTTTTTGAAAGAGGGGTGCAAAGAATGATTAAAAATGTTCTTTTACCATCTTAGTTCTACATTATACATCCCTCTATCAATCATGTTGTCAATGGCGCATCCAGGATTCTTGGGGGGGGGGCTGAAGTCTTAAATATCTCTGACATGGAAAAAAGGGGTTCTCACAAAGAAGCAGTTATCATCTTTTTTTACTCATAAACAAAAACTGGGGAAAAAAGTAATGATAGTCTTTAAATAAGAGAGAACAAGGACATGATTGGGGGCATGTCAGATGGGTTCTAATGTGGGGGGGGGGGTACCTCCTCGTTCTCCTGTGCACCTCCCATGGATACGCCACTGCCCCTATTTACTTTAACAAATCCGTTTTGTATTAATACAGTTAAGCATTTTAATTTTTCTTCCATAAGCTGTTTCCTAGCAAATAGCATGTCTGATTTATTTCATTGCGTGTATATTTTGTTTGAACATTCTTTCGTGTGAAAGTTTGAGATTACACAAATATTCTGAATTCCCCATTCCTCTAAGATGTTAAGGCTATGCTATGTTTTACTGTGTGTGATGTAAGGCCGATATATGTAATATTATAACTCCAATCTTAAAATCACGGCACTGACGTCACCTTTTTCATAACGCAATTATGTGAACGTGGTATTCAATGGGCTGATTGCCAACGCTTGATTACATTTTCTTAATTTTGGTACTCGAGTAATCACTGGCGCCATCACCACTTTTCATTTCTTCGCTTTTGAAAAATAAATTGCCAAGTCACGCGCTAAAAGCAGACAGAAAGCAGCTAAACAAATACTAGACAATGGAGGCTTTATTATGTCTTTATAATGTCACTATTTACATCCAATCATCATATTTTGAAAGGACTAGGTCCCACAGTTTCTCATTAGACCTTGATTATAGACAAAACAGATATGCATTTACTAATTTGAAGGGAAGTCGAGGAGACTGATATTGCCTAATGGTTTGTGTGGTATTTGCACAACGCTCAATAGCCTAGGTATAATGGGTGTTATGAAATGTTCGCACTAAAAACAAATAAGATAAATATATACGCTTATTAACAGTGACTCTGCATCATTTCGGAACGATTCTGTCTCTTCATCCTACTGAGCATGCGTATGACAAATATCCAAGGTCCTTCCCTCCAGGTGTCACTTCCCTCGCAACGTATAATGAACCGTATAGTGACCAAACTGGGTAAGAGTCTGCAAAGGGTACCCTAGTCCCACACCCACCCAAGGTCTCCACCCCTATAAATAAGAAGATTTTATTTTACAGAATAAAATTTTCTATCCTAGCGACATCCCCGGTTGAATTAGGGGGATGATTATCCTGAAGATTTCAAGGGGAGCAGGGTCCCTCTTGCCTAAGCTCTAAAGATCGCTGACCCTTGCATGTTTTGTTGTTGTTGTTGTTGTTGTAGTTTTTGTTTCGTTTTTGTTTGTTTGTTTGTTTGTTTTTTTGTTAAGTGTGGTAGCTCCCGCTATCAAAGTATGTATCCATACATAGTCAAAGTCAGCCCGTGTCATGACCGACATTTACGAATTACAAATTGGTCTAAGTATTAGATTATATCAATATTATGCGAAGGAGCGCAGTGACCTAGCGAGAAGATCTTGAAATAGGACAAATGAGAAGTTACGATCTAGAGCACCCAAGAGCCAGTCTGTGGTATTTTTTTTTTTTTTTTTTTTTTGTGCAGCACTGTTTTTTAAAAATTTACTCTCCGTCCCCCTTTGGATGGCTGCCTTTGTACATGCACCCGCAAGTAAGAAACAGAATATCTATCTATTTCAGGGTGGGAGTAAACACCACCGCCTGTGTAATGCATTCAATCAAGCATCGTTCGCAGGGTTCGATAAATCAAGGCATTCATTAACATTGTCAGTTTCGAGGTAAGTATTTTGTAGTCTGACTTCGACTATAAGAGTTGTAAAGTTTTAAAATATCATTAAAAATATGTGAATCGATGGGTATATTTCTACAATAATTTTAGGTATGTTATAAGTAGTAAATACCACAGTCTTTCAAGAAGCAGTAAAACCGTCTGTAACCCCACGACTCGCATCTGTTCTGACGCACAATTTAAAAAAAAAATTTATTTTCATGTTTTTCCTTCGAATCGTTAACACTTCTTTTTTATTACGCCAATGTGTTACATCATTTTTGTCGTACGGAACACTCACCTCTGAAAGCTTCATGACAGAGCCAAGTCTTATGCAACTCCTCTGAACACTTGATAGATGTTCCTCTTTCTTACACATCTCCGCCATTTCCTCACAGTCATAATGCAATGAAGTTTCACTGGCGACTCGGTTTCTCTTCGACCGTGAAGGCTTGTTCCCTTTACGAAATCGACGTTGATTGACGACCGTCGAGACTAACACAGCCGCCTTGAACCTCGCCTTCGCCTTGTTACTATCACCGTTACCCGTGATCTTTCTCCACGGGCTCGCATACTTGGTTTGGGACAAGGCGTTTTCTGTGTCATCTACCGCATCATAACCGTCTTCGCAGTCGTCGACCACGGGCGAGTTCGATGTTGCGTTCGGATCATTCATGCTCACGTCACAAGATACTGTCGTAGTAGTTGACAGCTTGCTTTGAGGTGAAGCCATAATGTCTGCATAAAGTTCAGCTAGTTCGCTGTCCTCCCGAATGTTTTTGGACGAAGACATGTCGAGATCGTGACTATAATCCTATACCAACTCCTTTACCATTTCTTGATGCTCATCTGATAACACAAGTTTAGTCATTCAATATTCTGTTTTTTGTAAAAAAAAAAAATTAAGAAAATAAAAAGCAAACCTTTGCCCACAATGGTCCTGCTCTATGGAATAATCTACCTATGTTTATGAGGGATTGCAATTCTCCGGATTCATTCAAAAGCAGTCTAAAAACTTACTTGTTTAATACTTCCCATTCTTCTCTTGTATTTCTACTCTCTTATTCCCTTACTTCTCTATCCTACACTGCGCCTACAGAGCACTCTACATAGTGGATTTGACGCATTATAAATCATACCTATTATATTATTATTTTAAAAGACAGATTTAGGCCTACAACAACATATTGTGAAGAAAATGTTTCTATACTCAGATACTTATTGTTCAACCCGCCTTGAAATATAACCAGAAATCATACTTCTTTTTCGATGCAAAGACTTTAAAAATTGTATCATAAAATTTCATGAGCGTTTCGTCGATATGTTCTTTTAATCTAGTATATTTGAAAATTTGAAATATCATTGAAAATGAAAAAAAGAAATTATAATAAAATGACGGATGAGAGTTCTTTTTTTTTTTTAATATATATTTACTCACTCCATGATGTAGTCCTAAATCGTCCGAAAGCTTCTGCAAAATTTGTCTCCTACCATGTAATAATGCAAAACGTTTATCCTCGTTTTTCACTTCCCGAATAAAAAGGCTGATCATCTGAGCTTTAAAGCATTGGAAGCAAGACAAAAATCCACCATCACAGTTTCTGATCCTGGTCCTGATCAACGATAAAATGACGTCAGTTTGTTAACTTTGAAGCTGAATATTATTACATGTACCTTGAAGAAACACAAGTAAATGAGTCTTGTGATTTTATACAGACGTGGACCAATATGTAACGCTGAATATGTAACGTTGAAAATCGTTATAATAGATTTTTATTGTGCAGATGACAAAGACAACTATTAGAAGAGGTATCCTGCAATCTTGTTGAGACATGGAGTTACATGTTCTCCTGAAGCGGCTTAATTTTTTACTTATTATATAATGGAATCTATCGATCCGCCCAGGGCGTGCATGTAGGTGGACCCACACCAATCTCTGACAATGGTTCAGATCATAGAACTCTTGGTCAAACTTGATTACGTAATAAATGTAGGCATTTTACTTTGTCGCATCTTCAAGAGATGTACCTTGACAACCGGTCAACTCAACGCTTTGGGCATGGTCAATGAAACTGTTTGCAGTAAGGACTCTTTACATTCATTTTCAAGGAGGGATTTAAAAAGTGAAGGACATTAGCGTGTTCGCCTCACCTAGAAAGTAATTAGCTGATAGACAAATAAGACCATGATTTAAAGTTTCTTTTGTTACAAATAAGTGATAAACGAAGTTAAGGTGACTCCATTTCAACAATTGGTTTCGAAAGTAAATAAATTGAACAACTTAAAGCCAACACATCAAAGTGATGTCATAATAGCCTACATAGGAGTGGAAATGAACGAAGTTTAAACTATCTTACTCTTTCACAAAAACAAAAAAAAACTATAGTGATCCTTAATCTGAATCTTTTTAAAGAGAGGAGAGTATTGCCTCTCCAAACTTCTGAATTGTCGAGTTGTTTTTGCCGCTGTGATAATGATGAGAGGGAGTGAGAATGATTATCGATTATGGGAAATGGGGTATCTTTTGACGCTGTTAGGAGAAAGATGTTTACCCCTAACATGCCTAAGGCAGTTTTTTTTTCTAAGGAAGGCCCTGAAGCGGACTTTTAGCAATATTCTTTTTCTTCAGTAATACAACTTACTGTGCAATCCATAATGTTCAAAGCATTGGGTAAAGCTCGATTACGCAAGTGCCCTCATAGTTAAGGTATGCCAAAATTGGGCCTTTTACGGCCCAACTAAGAATTGTATTGGCAAATTTGGGGGTAAATTGATCACAACTGGACAGGATCTACTCCAATGGAAAGAACACCTTAATTAGGAATAACAATGCGAGCGTACAAATTTTCTTTGATATTTTCGCATTGAAATTATGGCATTTCTTATTTCCTTACTTTAAATAATGTAATGGTATTATTTCATGATCACACATAATGAGTTTGGATAATTATTAGTTTTAAGTTAATGTATCATAATTCCTATTCATTTTATCAAAAAATATTGGGTGGTGGTGATAATACAGGCCATCCTCCCCCCTCAAATTGTTTTGGGGATATACACCCCCATCCCCCCCCCCCCCCCCCGGGATCGACACCCATGCAACTGGACAAAATTATTACCCAGGTACTGTAGACATAAAATTGCCCGCAGAGGGTAGTTGAGTGCTTTATCACCCGGTATCATTCAAGTGCATGTCTGAAACATTAAGTAACCTCATGATAACGAAAAACTACGATGGTGGTAATTTCTATCTTTTTCTTCATTTTTTGCTTTCTTTCTTTCTGATATTTCGACATGAAAGACGAGTTTTATTTCGTCAGTTTTAAAAAATATAGGACCGAATTTGCAGACAAGAATGTCAAACGAGTAATTCAAAAAATAATCCGCTTTTAAAATTTGCCATAAAGGGTAAAATATTTCCTTAAAATTAGCTGTAGGAGTTCAAAATTTAATCAGATTTAAGAGGATCATGTATATCAAGCAAAAACGGTTTATCTAAAATACATTAATACATCACCAATACATCTTAGAATATGCACCGACTGTGAGGAAGGAGAGATTGGTGACGAACTACACACATAATGATATTTTGCCCTAAATTCAATGAACAAAGAAGAAACCTCTTAGATGCTTTATCGATACAATACCCTATAATTTGGCTTTTCTTAGAGCAGAAGAAAAGTTCGTATTCGTAATGAAATCATATAACGAATATGTCATACTAAGTCTAGCAAATTACATAAAGGATATCATACCATTAAGGGGAGAATTCTAAAATGAGTTATATCAGTCTATGTACATGTATATACAAATCAAATATTATTAACATATACACTCATATGTTTACACATTTTGTTATTTGAAATGTATATATGTTGTTAATATCTTTTCTCTCTCGTTTTCTTGTTAAAACAAAATATTGGCGTACATTATGTCAATGATGTTTAATAAAGTCAATTCAATTTATTAATTGCTTTCATTTCTTGATATAGCCGACATACCACACCTGGATCCGCAACTGAAAAATAGGTGTGTTCTTATTTTATCTGTGTGAGGCATGCTATTAGGAACCCAAATATATTAATATATTCCTGATAAACCTTTTATGCTCGATATTACATTTCTATTTTGTTGACATCTTATTCATTGTAGTGACATATACCAAATTTTCAAGTGTTTTTCTATTTTGTTACTCTCTGAAATCCAATATTATGATTTTCTGTAAATACGAAATTTACAAAGTGCTTAATCCGAAAATTTGCATGTTCATCTTAAGCTACGTTCACACGGGACTTGTAGTTTCGAAACTTTAAGTTAACGAAACAACGACTTACTAACCACGGCGAGGGTTCACACGGGCCCGAAACAACGATGCTCGTTGTTCTGAAACTATAAGCCGAGCGATCGTCGTTGTTAACACCGGAAAAAGATACTACCGATTGTGTGTACAGTACACATACAGATCCTGTGTTTATAATTTGCGCGAAGGGCAAGGTAATCGTTAACTACAAGCTTGCGAAACTTAAAGTTTATTCTGTCCACACTGTCCGAAACTGTGCCGGAGGACCACCCACTGCTCGTGGTTTAGGCGTTAACCATGAGCTCGCTTGTGGTCTAGAAGTAGTAAACTTAAAGTTTCGAAACTACTTGTAAGTTCATATGGTCTAAAACTACAAGATAACTACAAGTTAACTTAAAGTTTTGAAACTACACCTGACTTTAGATTTCTATCAGCAGGGTAAACTAAAATTGCATTTTTCCTGGAAATTAGACTAGTTATATAGTCCAAGGCTTTTTAAAAACTCATGATGGATTTCTTAAATTCTGAAATTGCAAGCTTGAATGATTTGAAGATGTTGTCAAATGATTGTTTTCTCCCAAAATATTTCGTTCTACTCGGTGTTCTTCTCAGCACTCTGTAACCAGTATTATGAATTCGGTCCTTCTCCCTTCGGATTTTCCCTTTTCATTTTTTCAAAATCGAGTTGTGTAGGTACCACCTCATGAGAGAAAAAAATGGGATCTTTAGTTGTTTTGGTGCGTGCTTACCCAACAAAGCAACATGAGCCGTATGGTTATCTCCCCGATACTTAGTCTGGGCGTAAAGCTATCGACCCGCCATTAAGATCTCTCTCTCTCTCTCTCTCTCTCTCTCTCCCAACAACCCCCCCCCCCATGTTTACAAGTTATCCTTCACTCAATCAGAGAGAGAGAGAGGGGGGGGGGGGAGAGAAAGAGAGGGGAAATAACATGAATTTCATGAAACTTTTCTAGGCTTTTATTTGTATCTCCACATTCCATATTTATGATAAGATGCAAAACAGTTGCCTGACTTTTCCTCGCTTGATGTATCCGACCGTCTGACTGAGAAGGTAGGACGGGGGAAAGTAGTGGATTATTTGATGGAAATACATTTATATAGCCCCCCCCCAAAAAAAAAAAAAAATATCAAAAAAAAATATCAAAAAAAAAAAAAGAAAAAAAAAAAAGAAAAAAAGATTAATGCAGAAGAGAGAGAGAGAGAGAGAGAGAGAGAGAGAGAGAGAGAGATAATCGGTGTACTATTTTTATTTTTATTTTTTTTTTATTTGCAAGCAAGGTTCTGTTTATTTCTCCTTATTATGTTTTCAAAATAATTTACCTCTTTCAACACAAGTCCTGAAAAATTTATCTATATACTCTAAAGATATAGAAAGTAATTTCATTTGTCAGAGAAATGGTAATTTATGACCTATTAAAGACTTATCCTCATCCTTCTTAGGCCTCTTATCCATGTTGTATTTACATGTATTAAGAAACTTCATTGACATTGCATATCAATATCTTGTTTTACATAAAATAGTATAAGGGAAATGATATGGAAAATAAGCACATACAATATGAATGTGTGTTATCGAAAGCCTTCCGTTTTCAATTGTGAATATTCACTCACCATGGAAACCCACAGAGAACATATAATATGAAAGTTGTACTGTTGTATATGATACGAATTTTGAAAACACATAAATGTAGAAGCATACCGGTTTGGAGCTTATCATCTGAAATCAGATGTTGGGATGAGAATTTCAGCGGAGTGAAGTTTGATAAACGGCGAGCGTCATCTGCTGAATTTCATGTAATTTTTTATTCAAAAGTGAGACCAACTGCCACCGGGTATTTGCACCTGTCAGATAATCCACTTTTGATAAGTAGCTGCTATTTAATGGCATACTCAATGAGCCTTGTTTTCCTTTGAATAATTTCAAACCTGAAAAGGTCATATGATTTACACAGACCTGGGAATTGCATTCGAACAATATCTTTTCCTTTTAATAATATATGAATGTTTTGCCCTTTTTCTTCTCGCTATCCTCTAGATCGCAATTACTTACTTTGGTGATATCTTTAAGTGGATTTCTGATTTCCATCATTTCCATGACAACATGTGTGTTTGAGAACATGCTATCTATTTACCACTTTTATTTCCCTGTGGACTACACAATTTCCTATAGGTTTTTGCAGAATAAGATCATTTGAAATATTAATGTAATCCCATCATGTCATTATTGTTGCATTATTTATAAAGGTACCTTACTTACCGTACCCCATTTTGTAAGTTGAGCTAACATTGGCGGCTACTTCTGGAAAGGGTTGAAGAAACAGGACAAAAATTAGTTATTCAATTCAATTCATTTAAATTTATTCATGTATTTCACTCAACAGCATAAAAACAGAAAATTCAAGTCACAAAAATACAAAGCAGTAAAAACAGAAAGCAATAAAAGAGATATAATGCTGGAGTAGGTGGTAGCCAAAGAAGAAAAGGCCCCTATGAGAGGCTGACCTAGAAAAGTGTCGTTTATATAACATTTTATTTCACAATACAGCTTAATCAAATTACACAAAAGCACTAATCAAAACGACTAATAGAACAAATCAAGACAAGACGAAGCAAAACAAAACAACAAAACAATAGGTTTATCGATAGAATATGCATAGAGTACTCATCTCATTGCTTAAGATACTATTCGATTAAATACTTATTAATCACTTTCGAACCCTAAAACATTATTACCTGATTACCTTTTAATCTTATTAATGGAATGTCGAGATAGAACGATTGGTAAATTTGTATACCTCGTCGATTTTCTTGTTCCTTCTACATTTTGTGTGTGTGTGTGTGTGTTTTTTTTTTTTTTTTTTTTTTTTTGCATTTCGAACTTTATTTAATATTACGTAACCGAACATGGTGTTTTCAAAGAAAAATGGCATCTGGTGTCCATTCTAGATAAAGACCTTATCAAGATTCACTTATTAATTGTCGCAGAAAACGCCCTCTGTCATTTTTCTTGACATTATTTCAACCCATAAATGGAAAGGACGACAAACTTATGATTTCTTATTTTTTTACTATCTTTCCAAAGAGCGGTTAAAAAAATACTTTCAAAATGCTTTTTAGCAGTCATCTTTCTATTCCGATTTATTATCTATTCTTACAAACAAAAGAAAATCTTCATGTTTTAAATCTATATCCTGATTAAAGCAATATAGTCTTTCCTTCCCCCTGAAGTTACGGATAATAGAAAATATGAGTAAAGCTAAACCTCGATAATAGGATAGATTTCTCGATACAACTTAAGTCTCTTGTCATGAGTATATGATTATAAAAATGGTGGATCTCTGTAGTGTTTAGAAAAAGATAATCCGCTTAAAATGCCTTTAAGCATTTTAAGCTGTTTAAAATCTTATCCTAATGTTTCGCTATCGAGAATTTTGCTTCATGAAATAAAAATCATTTTATATACTGTAGTATTTATTTCGAGATGACATTGAATAATGTATACAATATAGAAAAAATACATCTGCATTGTCTCTAAGTAGAATAGTAGAAAATAATCCTCTCATGATATTTAGTTGTCATGAAAGATCATTGATACAGACCAATAATTTGGTGATAAAAGAGAGAATAATCCATATGATAATATAAGTGATAGATTATAATTGTATTCCAAGAGAGAGAAGAAGAGAGAGGGAATATTTCAAGAACTTTTTGTCAAATGATTATTGTACAGTGAAAGATCTAAAACTAAAGAAGCGGTGATAAAAATAATAATGAAGAAATGGAAGGAAAGAACCCACGCTACCTCACTAAAACTACATTCGTTTTTACAAAGTTCAATTTTCCATGCTCGTGTCAATTCATAAATATCTATTACATCTGTTATAAAATGAAGATGAAAATTATTTGATCTCAAAATGTATTGCATTTTTGGTCAAAAGCTTGTAAATACACCGAGTGACCTGCTTCATTCCGTTCCATCATTATCTGTTCACACCAAAGGTTGACATATCACAAGCTGGGACGGTGCCAGAGTATCTTCAAAGGGAGTGGGAATATGCGTCCATTATTCAGATGCGTTATGCCTGTCCAAAATCTCTGGCCAAGCCAAAATGAAAAATGGTCCTCAATTTGTTTTCGTCTTCAAAATGTCTGACGAACAAAAGAGAAAAACAATCATTTAGGAGCACGTTTGGCAAATCAAATAGGGGCGAAATCTAGAGACGGACATTGCCCCTTCAATACCGCCTGAGTATATACACGAACACCAAAACTGCGTCATCAAAATGAATATTTCATTAACACTTTATTTCAACGGGGTAACCTCGCTAGTTATAAGGACCGCTATTCATAAGGACCACTTATTCATAAGGACCGCTATCCATAACTGGTGACTAAATGAATAGCGGTTTTGTACGAATAGTGGTCCTTCTGAATAGCGAGCAAACCATAGGCAAATTTCCTCGCTATTCATAAGGACATCCATTCATAAGGACCACTATTCATAACTACTCATAAGGACCGCTATTCATAGCGCGTGTTAAATGAACAGCGGTTTTCTATGAATAGCGGTTCCTAGGAATAGCGAGCTGACCCGATTTCAAAACATGTTTAAAGTAACTTATGTAATAACTGTCATGTAAAATTTACATAAGAGGTTTTTCCTGTGAAACGCACTTTTTCTAATCCGAATGGACTCTCCATGTTGTTCTGTAATTTTCAGGAGAAAGCCAAAACGGTTTTCTAAATGTACAATTGGCAAAGTAAGTAGCATTAATTTTGCGATGGAATCGATTTTTGTTTTCTCTCTGTCGACTTAGGTCATTGTATTGTCTTATCTGTCAAGATTATGTCTCTTGATTAATGGCAGTGGAGTTTATAATGAATCTGATAAAAGCATTGATGGAGATTTGTATATTTCACGAATATTTGGAAGGGTTTACTTTTCTGCAATTCCACAAGTAATCATAAGTACCTAGACAAATATAAATCATCAGATCATGCAATCGATAGTTATACCATATTTTCTTTATAAACCATTCCCTAGAAATTAAAAAAAAACAAAAAACAGAATTGATGAATATCATGCACTACTCATCTTACTATCTACATCAAACTTTTAAAATGATTTCTTTTTATTTATGAAATCGTTTTTAACCCCCTATAAGAGGCATCCAAATCAAGAAAAAATGAAAAAAGGGAGGAAGGGGGGCATACTGAAGTTCCAGTGCCCCCTTCCCCTCTTTTTTTTTTTTTTTTTTTTTTTTTTTACTTTGTTCCGGTCGGACGCACCCATTTACCTTACTTGTGCAGTAAACGCCCTCTACCTGCATGCCGTACGTATGACATGTCACTATTATTGCACAGAACACCTACGCATTACACACGAGACAACATATACATTCGCTTCGAAGCATTATTGCTTGGCTACACGACATTTGCTCCGCCGTCCATATCTCGAAAGGTCAAAGGTTAAGGTCAAGGTCATGATTTGTTTTTTTTTTTTGTTCAGGACAATGTGAAGATTAGGATTAGGGTTAGGGTTGACGTTAGGTTTAGGTTTAGGATTAACATGGCAAAGTTAGACCGGAGCAACTGTCACAGGAGCAAATGTCATGGAACCAATAATTGTTTACTTTGCTTACTTTTATTTCTATTGAGTTCCTTTTTCGTTATTTCACTTACTCCTGCCGAGTAATATCTTTTCAATTTCACTTACTCCTATGGTTTAGTTTTTCACTCGAAAAACATAGTTTATCACCGATAAACAGGGTTTTTCTCAATAAACAGTTTTTCATTTGATATGCAGAGTTTCTCCATAAACTCTGTTTATCACTCGAAAAAACTCTGTTTTTTGTGATAAACTAAGTTTATCGGCGATAAACTGAGTTGATCTGAATTATTGGGCATTAGGCTTGCCATATACTCCTGTTGATTTATGTTGCCAGCTTTATGATAATTCTGTTCTGTTGTCTTTAGTTTTGTTTTGCCGAGTAACATATTTTCAATTTCACTTACTCCTGTTGATTTATTTTGCCAGTTTTATGATAATTCTGTTCTGTTTTGTTTTGTTTTGTTAAGTTGCTTATTATTATTATTTGTTTCATTCTGTTTATTTAGCAAATAAACTTGAAGAAGGCCAGGATTCATTATCTCTTGTGAGGTGGGATAGAATAATCAGAATAACATATATTACTTTTGGAAAGTAGATGCCTGATTTGATAACATATCCCTGCCGGAAAGAACAAAGTGTCCCACAGTGTGTTCACAATGTGAACCACATTGTGAAATCATCTTCACACTGTTAAATTCGAGCGTTTTAACATTGTGAATCACATCTTCACATTGTGAGCGAGTAAATTCACACTGTGAAATCGAACACCACTATGTGAACACTCTGTGGTAAACCACACTGTAGAGGTGTCTACAGTGTGAAATAATTTTCACACAGTTAAATTCGAGCGTTTTTAACATTGTGAATCACATCTTCACAGAGTCGACTATGTGAACACACTATAAACATACTGTGAACACACTGTGGGACACTGTGTTCTTTCCGGCAGGGATATAAGAGCATACAATTCAATAGAGGAATAGGCATGCATGCAGCTACTTTAAAATGTGTAAATTAGGGATCTATACAAAGACTTGGCCAAATTTCTGCTAACATTACATCGCATAAAATTGAGCATAAATCTATTTAAAAATCCTATTAAATAAATTTTCAAGCAAAATGTTCATTGGAGACTATGTTGCAAGAGAAATCCACTCATACTGTTCTTCTTTCTTTTGTAAAGGCGGTACTAAACACACGAAAACAACAATAGTTCTTATTGGGGTATTTTTCCTTTTAAAACAATTGAAATTTATTTTGTATCAAAGCCCTCCGACCCCTGAAAAAAACTCAAAACAAAAAAAGCAAACAAAAGCAACAACAACAGTAAAAATAAAGGTAAACCTATATCTTTAATAATTTTAATACGATTTTATTATACATGTATTAATTTTGATAGGGACGGTAACCAAAAATCAACAACTGACATTTCCATTTATATCGTCGTACATGCTACCGACTAGAAGCTATTTCAGGATTTGTACACACCGTCGTATGAGACTGACAGCACAAATTATTGGTTTAACAATGCATAAAATGAGATTTGTACTTGCTTGAAATACATATTAAAAACGTCAGTATAAAGGAAGTTTAGTTTATATAAGCAAAAAAGGTAAAGGTTGCGGATAGTTAGGATGGTGTGTGCGGTTGAAATACGTACATCTCTGAGTGTATGCTAGAATATCAGTAAATTATTGATACCTCTTCCAACACCCCCGCCTCCCCCCCCCCCCCCCCCCGACGCTCTTTGGACGCCTTAGAGTATCATAATTTTCTCTAAATTGTTCATTTATGAAAACTTGCATTTACCTTTATGTCAATTTTCTCAAAATTATCTCTGTCATATTATTGTTCTTTGTATTCGACACTATGATTCTCATTATGTTTAATATTGGTAGCTGCATCATTAATTTTCTTTTTTTTATGTACATCATTCCTTCTTCTTCTTTATCGTACTTAAGTAAATTCATTCTCCCTTTACCACTATTTCATCCCCTTTCTTTACGGTATCCCACACAAAAGGCTAACAATCTTTTCCATTCTTTTCGGCAGCTATCACCCTCTCTTTTTTTCTCTTTCTCTCTCAAGAATTTTTTCGAAATGTTCCGATACAAGACGCGCATTATGTAAAAGAAAAGTTGTAACGGATGAGATATATCAACAGATTAATTCTTTCGAAAAGTTACTTCATAGAACACGTTAATATCAATAGATAAACATTCCTAAAATAACATGCCGAGAAGGAACATTTTCGAATACTTCAAACTTTGTTGGTCTATGGCTAGAGGATAATTATGCATTTTCTTTCAAATGATATCAGACAGGGGAGCAAGTCCCTCTGCAAATGAACCTCTAGGAACAACAGAGCTATTTTGTTAATGACTCTGAATAGTGCTATTCAGGCGTTTTTATTTGAATTATTCACTTGTACAGTTCGTTTACACATATAGTACATTATAATGTGCGTTTGAAATTTCAAACGGAATATAAAACCAAATCAAACCAAGCGTTCTAAATTCCCGTGCTCTCGACTTCTGCGTGGTGACGTTGTTTGGTGGTATTTTCAGTGTCAGAAACGTCATGTCAGCTTGGCAAAAGTGAATATTGTACTAGTTTTGTAAATCAAAACTTATCTAGCCATTTAGATGTAGATCTCAGACAAAATCTCTTACAAAGTTCTTACAAAGTAGAAAAACATTTAAATTTTACAGGATCATGCACACAATATGAAACGCGTATAGTTTACTGTTCTTTTACTTTTATTTATTTGATTTGATAAATTCAAATATGTATACACATCATTTATAATTCTGTATGCGTATTTACAAGTGATATCCATATATCAAAGGCACATATATTCGCCTGGGGCTTGAGAGAAAGACATTATTAAACTTTTTCACATAATACCGTAGATACATGTACATGAAAGGAACATCACGTGATATATATATATATATATATATATATATATATACGTAATAATATTATCATTCAATCATTTTCTATTATGGTTTTACAGTAGCATGTTCGGTTTGATATGGGGTTACATCCCAATGAATGACTTTGAAAACATATAAAAGGGAAAATAAAAACAGAATGATACAAAACTGAACCTCTAAAAGATGTAAGCGTTATAATAATGCATGATGTTTTGCATTTTTTGTGAGCTCAATACCTGGGGCCCGTTGCACAAAACTTGCGTTTGAACGCAACTCAGGAAAATCAAACGCAACTTTATTTTTAGCCAATCAGAAGTGCGCATTAAGGACTTGCGTTTGATTTTTAGGAGTTGCGATTACACGCAAGTTTTGTGCAACTGGCCTCAGGTCAAGTAATACGCTCATTGTATAATTTATGGCTTATGAATAACACGACAGAACTGAATCTAAAAACACTTAGGCCTAACTGCTTTTGATGAGCAATCAGTGATAATGAGCGCTTGGCATCGTGCACATTGTGATGTTATAGGAATTAATGGCCGTTATGCAAGTAATATATAAACTTTTCTATGCACTGGTGCAATCGTTAAGTGCAGAACGAAACATGGCCTCTGGAAAAGGTCGTTTATTAAAACCAAAACTAATGTGTTGTTAAAGAAAACAAGCCTCTTTTACAAGTGGCAAGTCTTTGTTTACAATACACTTTGTCACACACGCATGCACACCCCCACACACACACACCCACCCACAACAAACATTTCAGTCAGTAGCTTGAAGAACTTTTTTCCCCTTCTTTGTAGAGAGTTTTTTTTTAACCTTTCTGCTTAATTCACCAAATCAAGAAACAATTTCAATTATTTACATGACTAGATACAACATTACAAAGACATTACAATTCTTATGTATTCATCCAAAAAAAGTTTGAAAACTACAAAATGGAAAGACTGATGTTATTTTATTATACATGAAAGTGGTGGTATAAAAGGGGATATTTTTATATATATTTTATTTTAAATGTTTTATTGTCGTTTTTGTTCTCGTTAATACTTCTTTGGGGTTTTTTTTTATGTTGTTGTATTTCGTGACCCTGCCTCTTGCCAGTTGACGAGGAAATATTCCTCTTCTTTTGGCAGAGGACCTGGGCATATCAATGTAACTTCTTTTATTTTCTTTTACTGAAATAAAGATGAATTATATATATTGCGAACATTAGCAACTTAGGGTACTGACAGATAATTGTTGACAGCTGGTCATACGAGCAGCCCCTGTAAAGGAGAGTCCAAAATAGGCCAATCAAACTGGTTCGCTGCTGCTCAGATAATGGTATATATCTCTTTTCTACTCAAAAAACAACATTAACAATGCATTGCTATGACATTAAACAAACGAAGTTCATGGTATAAATTGCACTGACTGGAATTGGGTTCACGCATGGGCGATAATTCGTTATGCCAGAAAAGTAGTGATACTAATCGAGCTTCTACTTCAAGTGGGACCTGTAATTGATTCGATTTGAAATATGGCTCTGCCACTGAATAGTCTTTTAAAATATAGAAATGTGTGAAATATATGAGAGATATCCTTACACTGGAAGCTCGATAAAATATAGAAAACAATCATTGGCAAAAGCAAGCGTCTTGGGTGTTAAACTAACCATATAACACCAGCAGGCCATATCAATCTGGTGAGGAATACTGACTTCGTCAAAGGCCACTTCTTTAATGAGCTTCGTACCCTCAAGAGTGTATCTGGTCAATGAAATCACACTAGACCAACGCCTTACCCTGGCTATCAACACTCTATCCTGGTCGTCCACTGCAGCATAGAGACATTCGCCATCTTCATTGTCATCGTCGTTGTCGGAACCACTTGCAGCAATGGAACTACCAACGCCTCCTGTCTTGTCGTAGACATTGATTCGACCACGTGTGAAGTTACACGTAGATGTGATCATCATACCGGCCTTGGTGACACAAACCTGTAATGGTAAGATCTTCCCAGTAGGGACAGTGGTATGCGGATCCTTGTTGTTGCCTTTGAAGATATAGATCGATGGATTGCCGTTGACGACGTAGATGTTATCTTCTTGGTCAGTGCATACGCAAGGATGCCCCAACCCCTGGATGAAGCTGTATTTCGTATCTGTTTTCTCACCACTCGAGTCGAACACACATCCCGTATTATCACCAAGTGATACAAATGATCTGCCATCAGTAAGAAATGCAATGTCACATACGTTACCCACTGCATTCTTCAGGTGTTGAGTTTTGTCACCTGACAGAGAAAAGCAGTCAGAACCCTTTCCGTCCCATCCGTACCCTACAACCACTGACTCTTTGGACTGTGCTACCATTCCATTCACATTGCATGCTCTGCGTGGTATCTGAACGACTGTGACAACATTCGGTGTGTTACTTCCTGCTGTTGCTGAAATGCCAGGTTCCGTATTACCAGCTTCCAATTGGTCTCCTGTCTTCTTTGCACCATCAATAGAGGTCTTCACGCTTTGATGATCGGTACTTCTTGTTGCCCCCTCTCCAAGGTCTAGGTTACCTACAGCAGGAAGATCATCTGCAGCGCTCCCTCCTGTTTGTTTGACATCTACCGCAGATTTTTTGTCGGTGGATTTCTGAAATTGGTGGAGAGATGGTGCACTTTAAAAGACATTGATTTAAATATTTAAGACAGCTACTAGTAGAAAGAAATGTTCACTTACTTTTATGCTTTGCAAAACATCTATTTTAGGCAGTTCTAGTTTTCAGTTGTCAAAATTATGTTTCTTCCAAAAATTTTTAGTTTCTCTGGCTATAACTGACACAGTTTTTCCTTGTTAGAAAGAAAAACCTCTAATCGTCCCAAACTTGACGGCAAAACAGCAGCGTAGCTTCTAGTTCAGTCGTGGGGGGGGGGGGGGGGGAGGACTTTGTAGGTTGGTGAAATGCAAGAAAATGTGCGAATAGGCTCGGATGCGTGTGAGAGGAAGGAGTATCGACCTACCGGGCGTAGGGAAAAATTTGCGTTTTTATATAAGTACATAGGAATTCTAGAGGACGTGCTCGGTCCTAATTTAGAATACAACCCCCCCCCCCCCCAAAAAAAAAAACAAACAATACCTCTTCGTGAGAAGAATCCACTTGTGGTGTGAGGTTTTCTTCACTGCATAGAGGGCAGACATTCTGCACGTCATCCTCTTCTAAACAGTTATTGCAAAAGGAATGTCCACAGCGAAGAGTTGTTGCTGTTGTGATGATGCCAAAACACATAGGACATAGCAAACCTTGCAGTTTAGATCCGTCCATATTGTCAGCCACTGTATACCTTTAAGATAGATATGGTAGGTTAACATTTTGGGTAGATTAGATCGACACATACAACTTGTATGAAACAAGCAATCTTCTTGAAGCCTTTCATGACAAATCTTAGGCCCTTCAAGTATTTATCAAAAGAAAATGTATGTTGATATATCCTGTGATCAGATTTTGCATTTATTTGTTAGACAAAATTACCCCGATCATTGCCATTGCAACGTTAATTTTACTAGTGCCACTACTACCACTACTCCCATCACCACCATCACCACCACCACCACCACCACCACCTATATTGTCGATGGTTGCTATGGGATATACCCATACACCGAAAAATGATGGTAATGACAAAAATGAAAACACGGCCCTCCTCTAGAAGGACCAACGAATATTAAAACGGTCTGTCAAGGGCGATTTCAAGCACAATCAAGCGTCTTTGACGTAATATTAAGGAGTTTTCGTTCAGCAACGTATGCCGGATTCTAGGACGGAGATTAACAATTGCACATAACAAAGGATGCCCGTCTAAACATGTTAAAGTCTTTGTGGGAAATTGAAGAACCGGAACAGTAGTTTCGTCCTAGATTCAGAGCGAACGATGCATATGCAATTTATCGTGCGCTCTTGTTCTTTCATTTTCGACAAAAAATGTCTAGGCGTCCTTTGTCATGTGCAATTGTTAATCTCCATCCTAGAATCCCGCATACGTTGCTGAACGAAAACTCCCTAATGTATGGTGTGTATAGCAAAAAGACTTCATGCACAGTGACTTATTTCCTTCTACAAAATCGTGAACGAAGAAGCAATTAAGTTAGCAAATATCGCTCAAAGAGTACGTTACAATGGAATGCAAAGAAGTACGTCGTACCCCGGAAGTTGTCAAGCTCTGGAAAAGTTTCCCTCTACACAAACCGTGAACATCAAGACCCGTGCAATGCTCAAGGTTGCAATTCAACAAGAAAATTAAATAAAAATGAATGCATATAGACTTGGCCAAGAATCAATTGGACCCCTACTCGATCGCGTTATAGGCTTTCAGTAATATTGCCAAATAAACGTTCTCTGCGACATGATTAACACAAAGGAACAATGTACAAGGTACAAGGTACAACATATACATAATAATCATGCATGCATGTATTTTTGACTGTACATTCAATGAGCATGATGAGTAAAATGTTCCTTAAACAGCAAACGAACTGTGATAAATGAATGACATTATGGTATTTGTAATGAGGTTACCTAGGTAGCAGATGAAGATTAATAGTACTTTCAGGAGAATAAAAAAAAATCAAAGTACATATAAGGTCATTTATCCCGAAAAGAAACTAACCATTGAATTACCTTTTGACATAAAACTATCCTGCCAATTCATAGATTACCTGTAAATAATTAACATAAAGATACAAGGTAATTAAGGCATATCAAAATTTCGTTACCTACATGTTTATGTACTTCGAAACAAATAAAAACGAAGAAATAAAACAATTTTTAAAGTCCCATTTCATACACTCATTTTGGTTTTAGTCGTCAATACTAAAAAGTTAGTTTTTAAGTAACATTATGATCTCTCTATTAAGCACTCTCTATTGGAATCTATCCTCTTGTTTTCCCCTAATAATTGTGTCTACATATTTAATACCCCGTCGGTCTCGACTTTCCCAGTAAAGTTTCCCACTAATAACTAAATTTTGTAATGACTAATAATGAGCAATCAGGATGTGTTGAGTCGACCTTAAAGCGAACAGGAAACGGTGATTTGAGGATTATGCAGATGAGATTATTGGAGCTCTTGCTACGGAAAACAGGAACAGAGATTCTGGCAATGACAGAAAGGAGGGAAAGGAAGTAGGTGAATAATAATTGTGCTCGACGTGTCTAGTCTGAAGACAGTTTTATATTAAAATTGAAAAAAGTCCATATACTCATCTTTCTGCAAATGAAAATTTCCATTAAAGAATTGTTCTAGACCAAAGATATGCTACAAGAGAGGGGGGGGGGTGGCTTATAAAGAATTAAGTTCTTGATACACTCATATTGTAGATAGCTACAAGCATAAACATAATTATAATCTACGTGAATTTATCAACTTAATGCTACAAGAGAGAGAGAGAGGGGGGTGCATATAAAGAAATAAGTTCTTGATACACTCAACTGTAGAAAGCTTCAAACATGTGATCATAGATTTATGGGAATTAATCCACTTAGGGCCTAATTCTTAATCATGCCGCCGTTTTCTCTCAACCATGTCAACTAGAAGCGGAAAATTGCCAACAACCCCACTGATCCACTGATCCACAGGGAGGCTATTGTCAAAAGTCTATCACCCTTGCTTTGATTTTTGCTTTTGAATACCCGAAATCTTGATTATGTAGATGTTTGATCGATTTAGGACTTACAGTGTATACAAGGTGCATTGCGTCCATTGAAATGAGAATCATATACATGACTACTACATGTAACCAAGTTCTGTGATATCTCCTTGATGTAACCTACACTTCAAATAAAAGGGGGACTACAAAGTATTAACCTTGAAATTGAATGACTACTTACCTTTAATGGTTCTGAGATAGCAGTTACCATCTATATTTTCCCTATGTATGATTGTAACAGAATTACAAGACAGTCCATGTACCTGATACTAATGAGCTTCTTTTGACGTTTAACAACTAATTGACTTTTAACCTATTAAGCATAATGTCATTATCATTCATCACACACGCGCTTGATCTATACACTTCACCCACTCTACAATGTCTCACTCTCGATCAGTGAGTATGTTATTTATAGTGTATACCGTATACATCAATATAATAGTCAAGCACATTGTAAGTCGGGCACGAATATGTCACTACAGTCAAAGTACAATCTGAGCTAATGTTAGATATATATGCATGCTCTATTGAGCTGCCATAGTTACACGATCGTAATTACCTACCTGTAATGATATTCCTTGGCTGTTACAAGCTGCGTTTTAAAATATGCGCTCAAATCTCGTGATCACTAAGCCCACATTCAAATCGAACAGATCAGATTTAGAAGTTGTACCCAGGTCAAGTTGCTTTAAACACTTTTATTCCGGGAATCATCATGGGTTTTCCCCTGGTTCAATAACTAATAGACAAAATTTCTTGCACTGTATTATACGGCAATTGTATTGTCTTGTGTTGGGTCATGATCTTACCGAGTAGCGTGCGACCTGTCAATGTATTGGGGGGGGGGGGGGGGGTGTGGTGTAGCGTCTGTCTAACCACTGATGGGAGAAGGGAAGTCATGGGGGCGCGGTCTTGTTAGGTAGTTGAAATACAAATTGACAGAGCCATTAGATAGGGGGAGGATGAGGGAATGGGTCCTATTCTCTCTCCCTTCCTCTTTCTCGTGATATCTTTCTTCTTTTGTTTCCTTTTGCCACTGGATGTGGGGGGGGGGGGGGTGGCAAGTGCCTCCTGCAGCTTCGCCAAGGCGGGGGGGGGGGGTTCAGGTAGCATGAAGTGGTCTTATGGGGTGGGCAAAATGGGATACATACATAAGGACATGATAGGACAATGGTGCGTAGCTTCAGGTTGCCAATTGAAGAAAGACTGAATGTTTGAAGAAAAAGATGCATGTTTTTTATATCACTTTCTGTCATGTAATGTGGTAATAAATAATACTTGAATATACATGTATCTCGCAACACTGTTCACGTCTAGCCAATAGATGGTGGGAACTCATTACATTGCTATTCCGTTGTACGACACAATGCTCTGACGACAATAGCTCAGCGGTCAATTTTCATATCTTCAGTCCTGGATCCATCTCTAGACAGAACCAACCCTGACCTAAAAACCGAGTGCAACCTTAATGCTAATCCCTTTATTATTATTTTTTCTTCAACGAACATCCAGAGCAAAGGTCGGATCAGCCGCTATCCCATAGGTAGACACAGGCTCTGGTTCATAGTCAAACTCAAAATATACATCCAAAACTAGCCAATCCAAATATTTGAAGTTTGATATCATCAAGTTATCAATTATAAACATTCTTAAAATTGTGATTTATCATCATAATCTTATTTCATGGTGCATCATCGAGGCATAATCGAGGCAAGATTAACTATACCAATTTGTTTTGTTAGAATTTGATCGAATGCTTATCTGAATTTAATTTAATTTAATTTATTCACCACTTTCATAAAAAACACGCAAAGTCAAAGTATACAACAAAACCATTTTTTTACAAAAAGTAAAGACAATAACATTAAAAACATAATTAAGGAAACTATGAACAGGCCCCGGTGAGCCGGAGGTGCTGGGGTGAGGTGAGGACCTTTTTTTTTTTTTTTTTTTCCTTTTTCTTTTTTTTTTTTTTTTTTTTTTTTTTTTTGCTCACAGCACCCCCAGTAACAAAATCGTTCCCAGGCTCCTGACTACGAAGTGGTTGGATCATCAAGAAGTTATGAAAAACTTATAGATAGATGATCTATATACAAAATATAAAACTAATTAATCAAAACAAATGGATAATACAATAACAGTTATATCACACATAAAAAAGGCGAAATTAAGATGAAATTAAATTCAAAAATTCTGCATAAGATAAGGTTATAAAGTGTGCTTAAAGCTGTTCAATATCGTACACTGCTTAATTTTTGAATGTAGTTTGTTCCAGATAGAGGGTCCTTTACAAAGGAAAATATTATTTGAATTTTCTTTGTATATTCCGTCTGCAAGTTATCGATAAACAGAATGTACATTGTTCATGGTTTCGAATTTGGATGGGTTCATATTCAGATTTTCAGATTCAAAATACAATCAAAATACATTTATTTCCTTCTCATAATCAAGTAAATACAAAAATGAAATGTACATTCACAAAAAACATGGTGGAAGTTTGAACAAATTGTGTCAAACCATACCCCGCCTTTCCTATTTGATTTATTTCATCTCTTTTAAAACATGAAAATATGTGCAATACACGTTCATAAATAAGCTCATAAATAAAAAGAATGGATGGGAATCATGAATCCCAAGTGGCTTGCTGGGGATAATGAGCTATAAATACACATCAAGTCGAGTTACATTTTGTTATTTAAACATGTTAAAAAAGCATTACTTTAAAAAAAAATTGCTTAAAACATCGTTTTTTTTAAAGCACTTTTATTTCGCACACGTTTCCTTCCAATTTCCTGTATTTACTTACCTACTGAGCATGTACTAAATAAAGGAGACTCGAAAGTGAACGAAAATAACGAACTTGATGATGCAGCTAATACAAGAGATGTAGCGCGTTAAAGGTCACTGATGCTGAATACATCGAAGAAAGCATTTCATGTGCCCTTGGTTATTTCTCCGGGCTTTTCTCGCAAGCTCAAGAACATCCTGGAGTAATTGTTATGATTTAGTAATGAAATTATCAATTAGCATTAACCAATGAGACGGAATCTTATTCAGGCAAATGCATGTCCGTTTTTATTTATTGCTTTTACTTCTATAAAAGAAATATTATATTCTTGTAACTTGCCTCATGTAAAGAACACCGCAGTCTATACGATCGGTCTGCGATCCGAAAATGTAATAGCATTTGAGATGAACATTTAAACACATATGGCCCCGTATTCTGAACCGGATCCGGTTTAACTTAAACCGCGGTCTTAGTGTGTCTAAACCTTCCCTTTAAACCAGAGTTTTAGAAAATCAAATTTTGAACTCCTGTTTTAACTTAAACTCCAGTATATAGTGTGGTTTAACTTTATACAGAAATTTAAACTGGACTTGTGGTTTTAAGCCAGTTATAATTAAAGCTCTGGTTTAACTTAGACTGGAGTTTAAGTTAAACTGGAGTTCAGAATACGGGCCATAAAATCTTAATGACTGAGGTTCTGAATAGTTATACAGATACCAAAATCGAAATTAATGCCTGCTGCAAGCCTTCTATTCGGAGGAAAGGCTAAATCGGCTCCGAATCGTAGTGAAGTCAGAGCAATCCTATGATTGTCTACGATTTGAAGCTTATTTTGCCTTTATTCCGGGTAGAAGGCTGATATCGCAACACATTCTTAGGCTTAGTATTCATATTATTGTTCAAAACTTGAATCAGGAAGATTTCATTTGTTTAAATGTTCATAATCAATGCTCCTGCAAATTCATTTCCAAAATCGGATCGCAGATGATCGTACAGTGTGCGGTGAGGTTTAATAATTCTCTCTCTCTCTCTCTTTCTTTGTTCTTAAATTTCTATACCTCCATAATGTCTCCTCCCACACCCGTCTTCTTTTTTACTTTGACTCTCATGTATTTCATTCATTCATTTATTCAGTATTCTGAAGCAATCCTTGAGGATGTGTAAGACATAAAACAATACAAAATACATGCACACAATTGAATGGCATCCTAATTTACGGATTTATGTTAACTCGTATTTTCCACTGTCCAAGGCAATATAAAACTTTGGCTTATGTATTTTTTTCATTCACCCTGTATCTTATGCGTGACTTAATTATATGGGAGAGGGGGGGGGGGCACTTAAATATTAAGCACAGTTGGCACGGAAATTTCAACAGGCCTGATTTATATTGTGATATTTTACACTTCAAACTGCAGAGGTGAAGACACTTTACACTATATGATAAACAGAATTGAAGATAAATCCAAAATTGCCTCAAACTATTTGAAAGCTCGTTGCAAATTCAGGTGGAAAACACAAACGTTGCAAAGTGAGCGTCTTTTCTTGATACAATTAGAAAGAAAATAAAACAACAGGAAAAAGGGGGAAAGAAAGAAACGAAACAAGTGTAATTCTGGCGTATAATTTAACTTAAGTTGTATTGTGCCAAGATTCGAAAACCTCTCAACGATCTGAGAGGCAAGCTGATCGTTACATATACACTCCTAAATGTCAATGTTAACGCTACTAAGGGCAGCAGAGTGACTGTTGAGTTCAAATGACTTCTTACAGTTGTCATAACTCATTTCTGCAATTTTATGTATCGCTGACATTGCTAACGTTAAACATGTGTAATTATGACATGTTGATTTTGAAGTATTCTTAGAACTTTCTTGTACCATGTGTATATAGATTTGCCTGTCTCTTGTCAAGAACGTCTTTTTAAAATAACTATAGAGAAAATAAGGTACTTTTAAAATCTGAAGATTTATCCTAATAAATGATAAACATAAGATATCGAATGCTACTTTTAATATTGAATCTGATAGGCCAGGTCAGTAATGTCTTACACAGCAATACAGTCTATCGCCCATTTTACATGAAAGTTTTCGATGTGGAAGATAATGCGAAGGTGGTTCAGAGGTTAATTTATCAACATTTGAATAATGTAATGTAAGTCCAATGAAGATCGAGAGGTAAACTTGGTTGATTCAAACAATGGCAGATTTAGGGGAGGGGCAAATCTTCCCCGCCCCCCCCCCCCATTTGAAACCCAAATGTCATACCTTAAGTAAACAACTCCAAGTTTGTGCCCCCCCCCCTTTTGAGCTGATGACTATTTTTTTCCTTGTTTATTTAGAGAATTTTGTAGAGTTAAAATAGACACACAAAAATCTGATGTTTTTTTTCTCTCTCTCTCTCTTTGTTTTTGCTTGTTAGAGAGTTTTGGAGAGTAAAAAGACACAAGAAAATCTTTTCAAACCCAAATAGCATACCTTAAGTACACAACTTCAAGTTTGTGCCCCCCTCCCTTTGGATCTGATGACTTTTTTGTTGTTGTTGCTTTTAAGAGATTTTTTTTAGAGTAAAAAAGAAACCAAAAGTCTGATGATCTTTTTTTTTAAATTGTTCAGAGAATTTAGGAGAGTACAAAAAAAAAAAAAAAAAAAAAAAAGCTAGCTGATGCACTTTCTCTTTTCTCTTTTTGTCTTGTCGGGAATTGTCCGACTATTACGCCCCCCCCCCCCCCTCGTTTACCAAATCCTGGATCGGGCCCTTTATTTAAATACTGTTTATCAAGGGCCAAATTATCACATGGTGAAATTAATGCTAATTTATCAAAGACTCGTACAGAAAATGAAACCGAAGACAAAAAAAACATTTGTAAAAATAATTATCTCAATGAAGTATAATTTGAACCCTTCAGCTCTTACCGGGTAGGAAATTAAACACTTTCCTGTTCTTCAAATTTAAGAATACTAATAAAAGTGAAACTGAAGGAAGCAATTTACTTTAAACCAGAGAGTTTAATAAATATCCCTTTTTCTTATCAAATGAGCACATAGAGCATGCATTAATCTACATCACAATTTCTGCATTCACGTGTTTACAATAGATTGATTTTCTTTCACTTTCGCAAATGATGCTCATTTTCTCCCAATTTTTGCTGCTGCTTCACTTAAGCTTTGTCACTCCAAAGGTAAATTTATTGAGAGTTTGATGATAGGAGTTGATTTCTTTTGAGCGGACACTCTGGTAAGTTCTGAAAACATGTTATTGTTAATTATATTTTTTCTGTGACGATCGTTTTGATGGTATATAATAGGGTGTATTAATGTACCTTTTTTAGGGGGATTTGATATTGATAAGAACTTTATTCAAGGTAAAATCATAAACGACAAAACACAAACACCAAAAATGAAATACGGAGCTACATATTCCTATATTTCGAGCACGGTTAGAAAAGAGGGGGAAAATACCTCGCAGTTCAATAATGGATGGTATGTTCGAATTGAAAACTATTTAAAATGATATACTTTATATAACACGAGCCCCGTTGATACATGTATTATGGTATTTTAGTTAAAGAAAATGTAAGACTAAATGTTATATTGTATACAAAGTGCAAAGTTTCATATGGGGGCAGGAATGATTGGCCCTTCTCAATGGATGGCTTTAAAAAATGGAGAGAGAGAGAGAGAGAGGGAGAGAAGGGAGAGGGAAAATAATTGAGGGAAAGAAGTTCACAAAGCCTCTTCAATTCGTCAAAACCCCTTGTTTTCTCCGCGAACTAGTATTCAATCCATTTCATACGACCAGTAAGGCGTATCCACTTCCTAGCGCTCCCCGTCTCTTTTCAGCGGAAATAACAGAAGGTCTTAATTTGATTCAATTTGATCTGATTTGATTTGATTTTATTTTATTGACTGTTTTCATAATACTGCAGTGCATAACATAAAATGAATACAATAACAATAATATATAACAATGATGTTTTTCCATGGATAGGGGCACATAATTAAATATGAATAAGTAATAAATATGATGCACAGATATTGACCTATTAAGTGATATTGAAAACAGTTGGACATATTTAAAAGCAAAGCTTGTACATTATGTGTCCAGAAACTGGCGACAGTTTGTTTTTTCGCCAGCCCTCAAAAAAGTCGCTCAGTGTGGGGGGGGGGGGGGGGGGGGGTCAGTTATCAGATGTTTTCCTCCATAATTCTCTGACAAGCAAAAAACAAAACAAAACAAAACAAAAACAAAAAAAGGTGTCAATTCTAAAATTCTGAAATTCTGCTTGAAGGGAGACCCGTATTTTTTCCTTCTCGCCAGCTCTCCCAAACTCGCTCAGTTGGGGGGGGGGGGGAACTTTTTTTCCCCAGCCCTCAAAAAAGTCGCTCAGTGGGGGGGGGGGGGGGGGGTGTTTATCACATGTTTTCCTCCATAATTCTCTGACAAGCAAAAAAAAAAAAAAAAAAAAATGGAGGAAAAGTTGTCAGGGGGGGGGGCACTCTGCCCCTCTGCCCCTTCCCCCCCTTCAGCTACGTTGTGCAATTTTTTTCTTTTCACTACGTAATCAAACTTTCAGGAAAAAAGAAGTCAGTTTCCTTCAAAATGAAATTAAATGACCAGTACTCAACATTATCTTGAAATGGCCGATAGCCTTAATTTCTAGAGAGGTGGGGCGTTGTGGATCACTGGCGTAGCCAGGATTTTTCGATAGGGGGGGCAGACATGAAGGATCCAACCGTGTTGCCAGGATTTCATTTTAGGGGGTGGGGTGGGTTGTGAGAACGCGAAGCGTGCGAAATTTGTGATAAGTATATGCTCCCCAGAGGGGTGGGTGCAGGGAGGGGGAGTTTCCCCCCTCCCGCGAACCGCGAAAGCTCTGACGTTTTATAGCAAATTTGAGAGAAAGACAACGGATCGCAGCATCTTTTTTTAGGCGGAAAGTTAGTTCGACGCCCTGACTGCTTTTCAGTTATTTGGACGCAACACTGCTCTGTGTGAAACAGGGGTGGGTGCAGGGAGGGGGAGTTCCCCCCCCCATCTCGCGCGAAGCGCGAAAGCTCTGACGTTTTAACAAATTTGAGAGAAAGATAACAGCTCGTAGCAAACAATTTTTTTTTAGGCGGAAAGTTTTAGTTCGATGCCCTGACTGCTTTTCAATAATTTGGACGCAATGTTTTACTGCATGTAACAGGTGTGGGTGCAGGAAAGGGGGGGGGGGGGTTATTTCTCCCCTTCCCGCGTGAATCGCGAAAACTTTGACGTTTTAGCAAATTTTGATTGAAAGGTAACGGCTCGTAGCGCCTTTTAAGGCAATTTTGTCTCACTTCTTCCTCTTTTTCGTTCTCGCTTTTTTTTTTTTTTTTTTTTTTTTTTTAGGGGCTGAATAACTGGCCCCCCCCCCCCACTTTGGCTATGCCTATGGTGTGGATCTATGTACTCATTTGGATATTGCTCAAAGAAAAGGAGATCTTTAGTTACGAAAACATCAGATTGCACTGAACTAATCATTACTTTATTTAATACAGGCATTTGGACGACTCTATGCAAAATGGCATTAGTGACCTTTGTCATGCTACTGGCATTCACTGTGCAACCTTCTACTGGTATGTATCGGCAAATACACCTGGGCGTCCAGGCGATACCGCCGTCAAATTCTGAGTCTTTCAGTGTGTCAATACACACGTGCAAAGAGGACAAGGAGAAAAGATCTGCTACATGCGATATTTCGAATCTCTCAAAAATCCCAGATTATCTCTCATCAGACCTACAAATACTATCAGCACGTTTTAATCTAATCAGGTCACTGTTCAATTCATCGTTTTCGAAGTATTCACAACTTTTATACTTGGATTTGTCAGCTAATTATATTGACACAATTGAATCAGGAACCTTTTCCCCCTCAAACTTCTGCAGTATCTCAATATTAATAAAAATGAACACCTTGACCATTTGAATTTAGACTCTTTGTTGTGGAGCCAACATTTATCTACCCTATGGATTCAACAATGTGGATTGAGGTCTTTCCAAGAAAATGTCACACAAGGACAGCGGTTCATACGAATGCAACGTCTCATGCTAGGTTTTAATGAACTTAACCATATCAAGATAGCATGTTCTCCAGAGGAGAATAGGAAGGTTGAAACCATCTCTCTTGTTGGGAATAAATTTCTGAAAATCTCGTCTGACACATTTCTGCTTGATTGTGATGTGGACGTACTGGATTTGACAGGAAACCCTGTGTCACATATCGATCCAGACACCGTTGCTTCTCTTCGCGTGCAGTCTCTGTGGTTCGGTGGCGTCGCTATGACCTCTGAAGTATGGAACGACTTGTTAACTGGCATTGCCAAATCTCAAATCGAAGATCTGGTCATTGTAGATATTCATCCAGACATATTAACGCCGAATTTCTTTCACCCTTTGTACGACTTTCGTCTCTCCAAGCTGAACATAAGTAATATTCATATGAAAAATTACAGCAAATCTCTTTTTTCAAGCCTCAATCTCTTGTCGCAACTAACTGTTCAGCACGACTTTATCGAAGTATTAGAACCGATATATTTTTCTGGAATGAATGTTGTTCAAGTACTCCACTTGGAATATAATAACATATGGCTAATTAATCCTTCCCAGTCTAATTGGACAACAGTAAATTTGCGCGAGCTCTATTTGTGTTACAACAACTTGAAGCGTTTGTCGTCCACTGCTTTTAAAGGTTTGACTAATTTATCTCTGTTAAATTTAGCCTACAATAAAAATCTTATCTTGCTTTATATAAATGATTTTACAGGACTATTTAATCTTCAGTATCTGAATATGTCAAGTACAATTCTGGTAGATTTTTATGTTCGCGCCCCAGTTCTTAAACTTATTTGTTCTGACGTAAAAGGAAACTATTTGACACCAGGAATAACATTCAGCAATACGCTGTCAATAGAATATTTAGACCTTTCTAATTCATCAGTAGTGTTAAAAGAGCTATGGGACACAAAACGTAATGAATCCATATTTAATGGTTTGAAAAATCTTACACATCTATCGCTAAAACTCAATCTTATTTCTGAGTTGGTGTCGGGGATTTTTCAAGGACTATCTGCCTTAGAATTTCTTGATCTCAGCCAGTGCCAGATCGTAAGCATAAAAAAGAACGTCTTCCGGGGGCTAATATCTCTTCACACGTTAGTCCTCGCAGACAACAACATTCAACGACTCCCTAGTAATATGTTGATAGATCTAGGGAAGTTACTTATATGCAATTTAACGAATACTTATCTTAACTACCTTGATAGTCAAACGTTTGCGAATACTACGTCCATAAAAACTTTACTTCTGTCTGCAAATCACTTTACAGACTTCAATCATAGCACATTTGAACCTATAATGGCTACAACGAAATATATTGACATTTCCCACAATCCACTGGTATGTCAGTGTAGTCTTTCGTGGCTGGTGGATTGGTTAAAAGGTGAAGTAGACGTCCTTAACGATGAAAATACAGTCTGTACAACGGCATCCACCACACTTGCACCTCTGCGAGACAAGCCTTTGTTGACCTTTATTCCCAATAAACTTTGTGGTCCAAACATAGCTCTCATTTGCTCCGTTCCTTTGGCAGCTGTTGGACTTATGGCTACGATATGTTACGGGTACAGGCATCGTTGGTTTGTGAAGAACAAACTCTATTTACTGAAGCTTGCTGTCTTGGGATACGAGGAAGTTTTTGATGCTCGCGAACATGGAGACTTCGAATTTGATCTCAACATTATGTTCATAGAGGACGACGAACAGTGGGTGCAAGAAAACCTTAGACCAATCCTTGAGGAAAGACTTCCAAACTTCGACAGAAATGCCATTGGCGATAATGATCTCATCCTTGGCATGCATTACCTAGACGCGGTCTATCACGTCATCGAGAAGAGCTTTAAGACAGTCTTCCTTTTTAGTCAAGCCGCATTCCAGGACAACTGGTTCATGACTAAATTCCGCATAGCATTTGAACACCTTAACGATGATCGCTTGCAGAATGTTATAGTGGTCTTTCTGGAGGAAATCCCTGATGCTGAGCTTCCGTTCTTGGTGAGGCTATACTTGAGTGACCGTAGAACCTATCTCTGGTGGGTGGAAGATGAAAGAGGCCAGGAGTACTTCTGGAACAAATTGATTCTGACTCTTCAGAGAGACAATATGCGATGGAACAATCTGGTTCCCCAGGAGTAATAATGATACCGGCTTTTTCTTTGAAAATCAAGTCATTCAGACGCGTCTATTTAGCTTTAAATAAAGCTTACGATGATCCATTCATTAAAATAGAGGCCTATGTTGATAACATTCAATGATTATACCATGTAACTATAATTGGTGGTCTGTGTACGAAGATGATAATATACATATACAGATAAATTTATGAATTAAATCATAACATTCAAATCGAATCAAATTTGTAATTCACGCACCCTTTTCACTGTTTCGTAGTTTCCTTTTTCTTTCTTTTTTTTTTTTATTTTTATTTATTTTTTTTTAATTTTTATTTATTTTTTTTTTTTTACTGTTTTCCATCTTTGTCATTCGTCATATCTCTGGTGTGTTTTGACATTTAAAAAAATAAGTGAAGAAAGATAAGCCACTCTTTGGATTTCACTTTTCATTACTATGAATGGTTAGTGTATTTTGTGTTTGTTGTTGTTTTTTATGAATAGCGAATTTCTATTGTCCATTATTTCGCCAGGTTTCCTTGCATTAATCTGATGTTATCTCTTGTCACTGGCCCGCTAAAAATAATGTCTTGTCATTCGGCCCTACTTACTTATGGGTTGATGTAAGATAAGGCTGTACTTTATAAGATGAGAAAGTGTAAGTTTTGGTTGCGATAAAACTGGTTCTCTTTTCATAGGAATCAGTTATTATTCAGCATTAAAATTTTATAGACTGACTCATAAATTTCCTAAAAGCAAAATGATACAACACTTAAAAATATGGACGTGAGATAAATAGAGATTATAAAATCAGTGATTTCATAACGGGCATTCAAAAAATCAAATGTTTATGATTTTTTTAAAGGTTGATCGAAATCTTCAACATTATTAAGAAGAGGAAGTTCTAACGATTAATTTGTTGAAAACAATTGGTCCTTACAATGTCAGGTAAAATTGAACATTTCGACATGGTCTTGAGAATAGTTGATTTGTATGATAATTTGCTCTTAGAATGTAAGACAAATTCCTAAAAGGGTTTATGAAAAGGTTATTAACGTTTAGTATGGAATAACTGAGGTTGATTTTCAATATAAGTTATAAGAACTCTATTGCATGGCAGTACGAATAACTCTGATATCATAGATTATCAATAGGCTGATCTGGGAGGGGCGTCAAAATGTCACCCTCCCCCACTTTTTATGGAGTAGAAAAAAAACATGAAAATAATGTGTCAGGGGACCAGAAAGATGATTCCAGGGAAATAAAAAAATTCGGGAACTTTGTTTCAATCTTTTCCATTTTGATGCATCATTGATATAAATGAAACAAAATTATGTATTCCTACATTTTATGGTTTAACCCTAAGTATATTTCAAAAAAGAACACCGTTGTGTATTTTGTAATGCTCGTTAATTAACCAGTACTAACTGTAATGTAAAAGTGGGGGAAAATACTCTGTTTTTAAAATGCAATTACTCACATATGTCTGTATATGTTTGTAAACTACTGACTATTGAGGAGAACCTTTGAACAGAACTATAGCTTCCTTTTGCAGACTATTCTCGTGCACTAGTCGGTGGTATTTCTTACTCCCTTTGTTTCTATACGTTTTTTTTCTTCTCTTTGCCAGGAAATTAAATAAATGAATAGATAAATGCTATATATATAAACCCAAAACCGGTGTAATAGGGAGACACTCTTTGTATTTTTTCTTTGTACTCGTGTCTCCTTTACGTAGGTTGTGTCTCCTTTACGTAGGTTGTGTCTCCTTTACGTAGGTGGCGCTATTATGACGGAATCAGAGCTATCCATACAGAGAGTCCCGACACTGGAGGTCGCTTCTGATTGGTCAGTTATTTCATGGAGCTTCAAAAAGTTCCCTCTCATATAGAATGTACGTGAAAGGGAACTATTGGGAGCTCCATGATCCGCCATGTTTTAAACAAAGACCGCGTACGCGCAGGCGTATTATGCGCGTGTCACAACTCTCTCTATCAACGCGCTCTGGACGGAATAAACCGCATTGTCGTGTGTCTCCGAAAAACGGTATCCAGTGAAATATGCCTGCGTCTGCCTATATAGAGCAATCTCCTTGAGGATAAACATGAAGTTACTATAGCTCCACGATAGAGAGTATATAGTGAATCGAATTATGAGATAAATTTTACTGAATCCTTCTGTCGATTGATCGACAATCTCTGAAGTGGCATTAGCATGATTAGCGCAATAAGATATTCATCGTATGACCTGATTTTCTGATTCGATTTCAAATCTATGTTATAACACGCAAAAAAGATTATGATAGCAATGCCCTTCAACACAACAGTGAGTCCAGAAAATGACATATTGAAGAGTGGGGTTTCCTTTTATGTTTACGCTTTGATCATAAAACTGACTAAAAATATAGATGGAGCCTGTTGACCTTTGCCAAAGGTTTCAACTCGTATAAGACATAATCCGTAGTCGATTCCGCCACACCACAACAAAATATGTAACATTGTTCCATAAACATATTGACGAGAGACTGATCAGTACTACCGCAAGATAATTGCATTTGAAGCTGCTTTGTAGTTCATATAAATGTAAATTTAAGAGGTAGATGTGTTATTAGCGTATGGATTTTGTGTTGGTTTTAATACCGATGGTTTGATTTCCCAAGATTAGATGTTTTCATAAATAATTTCATCTTAACTAACATTGTAACAAAGAAGTTCTTCTTTAAATGGTATCCTTGTATTCAACTCATATGCTCGAGTTGTTTTTATTGACGCTTAATTGCCTTGACATAAAATACAAGAACAGTCATACATCATTTAAGGAACCACATGTGGGGAAAATCCGCACAATTTATTAAAAATTTAGGGCTTTTATGAAATTATATGAGTTATTTTTGTATGAGTCTTGAATATGCCGTCATCACAACATAGGCTTTCGAAAACTTCATTTTCTGAAATGCCAGAAATTCAAAAGATTTTTGTTTGTTGCTGTTGCTTCTGTTTTTGTTTGTTTAATTAATTGATTGTTTTACGGTGTGTAAGCTGCAAAATGAACTATGCCCAGTACACTGAGTAACTCCATTACCATGAATACCGAAATTAATTTTGATGGCTAAGTTTTACAAGTGGAAGAAGTTACACTGTTTATAACGTTCATCTGAGTGTATATATTCTCATTCTATTATTTCGTTGGAACATAATAATAATAATAATAAAGTCATTTTTATATAGCGCATAATAATAAATTCTCTGTGCGCTTTAGCACTAATCAATTCCATGCAATAAGAAATATTTATATATGTATAAGGTCGTTGCCGCCTATATCGAACTGCCAATTAGCTAAATTGAAATATCAATTTTTGATGAAGCAATGCATGGGTGATTTAATTTTGAGACGAAAATAGTCACATCGCTTTACCACAATATACGACTCTTTACGGGCTCTCCTAAATATGATGAATACTCCAAACAATATCATTATTAGACACGAAGACAAAATATCAGAATACATTCATTACTTTCACCTCTATAATACTGCCTTATGAGATGTAAATTATTTACAAGTTAACTTCTTCACTGTGTTCAGCGGTTTCTCAACAATTGATTTGAAACCTGTCTTTGTACTGCAAGAGCATTAATGGTTATGTATGTATATCAAATTTGCCATGCAGTCAAAAACAGGGAAATATATGATAACAGTTATTTGTATGAAATAATCGAAAATGATTTATTGAGATGAAATTCAAAATGCAAAAACTTTCCGTCTGAGAAAACTTCTCATCATTTTGTGCTCAGATTTTGAATAATTTATTTTGTTATTACTACCCTTCTTCTATGGAGAATAGAAGAGAGATATAGGTGGCTATTTTTTTAAAAACATTTTTTGTGCCTTAAACATTAAAATGTTTCAATTTCAGTTTCAATTTAATGATATTTATTTCCAACTTTACAATATAAGTGCACATAGTAATAAATGAACAAAATAGTGTACATGTATTTTTAGCAAAAATATGACAAAATATACATTCATGTGGTACACACATAGTTGGAGAACACACCTCTAAAAGCAAAAGCTTGGGGCGAGGGTGCCCTTAGTACATAATACACAATAGTACATAATAAATATATAAGAAGAAAATAACTACTTGTTGGTAAATAAATCTACCGTTACCAATAAAAATGTTGAATTCAGTCGTGCTTAGACAACCCGATTCGAGAGGTTTTTTAAAATCCTTTTGACACAATGATTTGCATTGAGAAGCCAGTAAGAGGAGCAATACAAAAACAACCCACAACCCACAACCCACATCCTAACAAAACAGAAAGCACTAATATTGTCTAATTCAGGATTCATAATGCAGGGAGCCCGGAGCGTACTAATGGCGAGCAAGGTTGAATAACGAAAATGATTTATTTGTGACAAAATCCATTGCTTATTCATTTTATCTCGCGTTAAATGAGTTAAGGGAAAGAAAAATATTGGCGATTTGGAATATAGGCTGCGAGTGTATAATTTTTACCTTCAGCCTTCTATTTGATACTATATTCTTGAAGTAAATGCATTAGTTGTAGTAGTAGTAGTAAAAGAAGTAGAAGTAGTAATAGTAGTAGCAGTAGTAGTAGTAGTAGTAGTAGTAGTAGTAGTAGTAGTAGTAGTAGTAGTAGTAGTAATATCAATACATGCATAACATGCATACGAATTTTCTGACTTCAACAAATAAAGCTCAAACGAGACGGCTTGATTATGATGCTGTATATGAATAACTTTAATCAGTGACCGTTTCAACTTGGAGATGAAATAATTTTATATGGCATTTTTAAAGGAGAATTGACCCTTCATTGAAAGTTGGTCAGGGTTGAAAAATGAGAATCAGAAATACATATGAAAATTTTAGAACAATTACACCATCTAAAAAAGCACGAATAATATGGAGAATCTCTTTGTTGTAATGAGGTCATCATGATGTTTGATGCCGTACGTGGAGAACTAAGAACGTGTAAATATACATTTCATAAAAGAAAGGTCTGTTTTATAATTTGAATGGAAAAGGTGATATTTCCAATAATTTTTTTGCATACGAAATGACCACATTACCAATGGAACGCTTCCATATTCATAGTCAAATTTTGATTTTTTTAACAAAATGTACATTTAGCATGACAATAATTATCTGGCTATTTCAGATATAAAAGAAAAGTTGAGCAGGCTTAAAGGCAAAGACGGTTGCACTTTCGTTTAAATATCATTAGTGATCTCAAATTTTAAAAAATTCTTTATTCGATTTTCCTCAACATTTCACTCTCGAAATTTCCTCCTGTAGTTTTTCTGTTTCTCCCAAAGCCAACTTTCTATGAAGGGATAATTCCTCTATAAGAATGAAATAACAAAAACCTTGACACACTATTGACGATAGCATTCAGGAACAGATATTTGATCAATGATTTGATTACATATTAAAGTATGCTGGCTGGAGTAAATTTCCAGGGAGCTAACAAGAAAACTAAATCTCCATGGTCTGAAGAAGTTGTTTACACGTAAGACTTACAACGATGCCAAAAAAAAAGACATGTACACTTTTGAACTAAAAAGAAGCAAAAGAAGCAAATAAGGAGAGAGTTCTATAATATTATACAGACCATTCCTTATTTTTAAAAACAATAATGAGAATATTAGCACATGTAAACGATCATTAAGTCTTTAAAACGATATTGAATCATATTTACTATCATTTGCACTTAGTAATGATGATGGTAATGATGATGATGGTGATGATGATAATAATAATAATAATAATTAATAATAATAATAATAAAATAATATTAATGATAATAATAATTGTCATTATTATTACTATTTTTATTACCATTATTGTTAACATTATTAGTATTATTGTTATTATTATCATTATTATCATGACTATTATTATCATTTTCATTATTAGAATTAGAATTATCATTATTTTTATTATCATTATCATAATTATCATTAATATTATTATCACTATTATTATTATAATCATTATAATTATAACATAATCAAAATGATATTAGGTTGTAGAATTCATATTGGTCATCTTTTATTTATGAATACCAAAATGACAATAAGGGGCAGTGATCACGGAGGTTTCGATGACGAGAAACTGAAAATTAATTTGTTAAATAGCAGTAAAGAATTCACTATGGCCTGAATAAAAAGATGGATGAAGTCAACCATTTAGTGGATATTTACCTTTGAATACGAGTGTTTGAGTAATAAGGTTCCCATGACAGCAGTGAAAGTAGGAATGTCGAATTGAAAGTAACAGAAATACACAAAAATACTTAACAGGGATATCACTACCAGCTTCACTGATGCATTCTCAAAAGCAAGTCAAAACTCAAATTGAAAAATTATACGGATAAGGCCATTCACGAATACTGACTTAAACGACAGGAGACGACCTATAAATTAAATGTCGAAGGTGCATTCGGAGCATTTGGATGAAAATGCCATTGAATTGATAACATATTCCTAATAGCCTTCTTCTCTGTTAGGGCCTTGATCATGCTGAGAATACCCGAAGGTTATCATTCATATGTGCAGTATTTACAACAGCGTCACTCGAAGGAGGATATTGAAATATATTCGTCTTTGAGCTATTTATACAGTTATTAAAAAAAAAATAGACATTAAAAACAAAACAACCTCTAGGATATGGGAAGTGTCAAAATGAGATAGATAGATAGATAGATAGATAGATAGATAGATAGAAAGATAGTAAAAAAATATCAATACTTCGATGAAGGTCAATGATATCAGGTACTGTTTATCAATTATCATGATAGTGATTTTTAAATCCCTATTAGATCTTTCTGATTTAAAGATTGTTTGACATGGATAACAGTCTGAAAAAAAGATTGTGATCATTTTCAAAACAGTCTTGATTTTTAAACAACAATTTAAACCCTCTTACTTCATTATTCAATGGATTAGAAATCTGTTGAGAGCCTCCATTTTTATTAGCCGACTATCTTTCCTGTTAAATCTGTATGATTCTTTCCCTCCAATGATTTAATCTACGTATGCTTTTGTTGCTATACACGTTGAATCGTTCAATAGTTTAATGTTATTATTTTCACAAGATATGGAAAGTCTTCTCGTTTACACGTAATTGATGTATATAAATATCAAACAAGGAAACATACATGTACATAATATTGTATAATGAAGAACAACAAATGTTTGTTGAAAACATGAAAATATCCATTTAGTTAATGTCCTATGTAGATTGAAAAATAATTGTCTTGACTTCATTGTATAATGTCTGTATAGTCCAATGCGACTCTGAAAAATCAGTCGCTTACCTATACATGGACAGAAATAGATATATATATATATATATATATACATACATATATATACATATATATGCGAAGATACCCAACTCAAACATTTCGATGGCGTCTCGGTAAATTGTATATGTGAGGATATATATATATATATATATATATATATATATATATATATATATATATGTATATATATATATATATATGTATATATATATATATATGTATATATATATATATATATATATGTATATATATATATATATATATATATATATATATATATATGTATATATATATATATATGTATATATATATATAATTGTGAGAAATAAAAATGAGAGAATAATGGTTTCGTAGCTTAAATCAAAGTTGCGTATACGTTACAAAACCATACATTCCACGAGAGTTGCCAAAGCTGTTGTATATATTATTTCCTTACAATTGTATATATATATATATATATTTGATTATGATTACAGTGCATCGTTAATAATGTTAAAATGTATTGATTAGGCCATTTGAATATGGTGTATATAAGATAGGCACAGTGTTGTGAAATATAATCAATATATTGTGAAATGGGAAACCTTTGTACAATAGCAACTCTTGGAGATTGTGCATTTAGTTGTTCTGCTCCAAAACTCTGGAACCCACTTCCTCTTGTAATAAGGAAAGCACAATGCGTCCCCATTTTAAAATCTCTGTTGAAGACCCACGTGTTCTAAACTTTAAATAGATTAGTTCTGTGTATGGAGTGTAATAAGCATATAAGAGTCTCCATCAAAGCGCAGTAGAGTATATTCAAATAGTAGCTGCGCTATAATGAATTAATCTTATTAAAGTGGAAATCTACAATCTTATATACACATTGGAATGTATAATATAGTTATTTCTTATACACATTGTACCTTGTGCAAAAATATATGTTCAAATACCAATATTTCAAACTTGTTAAAATGCACTGTATTTACACATTTTTTCTTGCTAAACCTGCAGACCATTACGTTCAGAAAATGATACGCATCCTGACCTGAAATCTGAAACAATTCTTCAGCAAAACATGTCTATCATTCCGTTGAACTCTGTACACACTACATTCAACGAACTGACATGTTTTCGAATAAGTTTTACACCTGTTCATACAGACCACTGTCCACAGGGGGCCAGTACTTTCTTAAGCCCACCGCACACTATACGATCGACTGTGATCCGATTTTGGAAATAAATCCCTTTAGCATTAAATATGGCCATTTTAACAAATGAAATACCTGATTCAGGTTCTGAACAATAATATGAATACTAAACATTGAATTCTGGGGTATATGCATTGTGGGAACACAAATAAAGTATTCAAGAAACTTCTTGTTATACTTGTATGAAATGATTACTATAATGACCTTTTCAGCATCAAATTGTCCCGGGAATTATCAAATCGTTCAGTTTTCACCTTGCAACTGAAAGAGATTATTTTTTTAAATTCATGTAGTATTTTCACAAAATTGACATAACTGCTTACTGATTACACTGACACTTGTACTGTGATAATGAAATAGAACAATCATATTTGTACATTAGATTGCCGGGCAAGCATCCTTGCCAAATACATATAAATTCAAACTGTATGTAGGCCTACAGCTTGATTCCAAAGTCAGTGAAATGAACAAAGTATTTTAATTACACATTCAAATGATTCTAAGAAAGATATATTCATAAACTTTGATATATTGACAAATTGATATCAGCAGGGAATTACCTTCCCACACATTGAACAATATATATGCACATTGCATATACAAAGTATATTTACTTCAATGAAAAAAATAAATCGAGCACAAAATTTTGGATCCCACAAGAATAACAACTTGACCATGTTGACCTGATGACCTGTTAGTCGAATCACGTATACATACAACTGTAAAATACTCAAGTGCAGGCACGTTTCATGGTGCATGCATACACAAGTAATCAGTGAAGAATCTATCACCCTGTCACCCCCTCCCAATTTACCCATATTTCCCTTGTGGGTATACGCAAGGGGCGTCTCTAGAGGGAGGGTGGTTAGAGGATGTGGCAGCTAGCCCATGTCAAACGATGATGTTGGCTAAATCATTGTTGTTGGCAAAAAAGGGACATTCGAAGATATTTTGTGCCCTTGTCAACAAATTATCAAATTTTAGAACTTTTTTTTTCTTTTAGCTTGTTTGTAGAATTTTTGCATATTTCCCCTGTAAATATGGTCCGACAACCCTCCCCCCCCCCCCCCCCCCCCCCCTTCAAATCGTTCTAGTGACGGTCTTAAATACACGAAGCGACATCACGATTGGTTACTGAGATCTGGCAAGTACACTTCAGGGCCTTTGAGAATATTATTCACAGTCTGTTCATGAAGATAACAAAGCAATACGAGTATAAGTTTATTCTAGTTTAAAGGCACTAACATGTGTGGGCTTAAAGAAATATCAAACAGAAATCAATAAAAACCAATAAAAACAGTATGTTAATGTTTCTGTTTAAAAAGTGGTAGACACTTGTTTGTGCGTTTACGAAACCGACTCCTAAAACAAAGAAATTTAAAAGAGAAACTTTCTCTTTCAGCAAAATAGAGGATGCTTATTTTGCCTGAATCGTCACAACGGATAGTTAAGAAAGTTTTTGTTTCTCTACTTGGAATTAAAATTATCATAGTCTTCGTGGCGATCATTTTCATTTGCATTGTCTTAACTCGAACCCATTGTTTGTGTCTCTCTAGATGATTTGGCTGATGAATAAGCTTCAATCGCTTTACAAAAAATAATAATATAGTCTGCAATTCTGCTTCGACCATGCCTAAAAAAACCAAAACAATAATTTTACCATGTTGATGTCATGAATGTGTAAATGTCTTCTTCGACCTATAACATTTCCCTTACAACATGATGATGAAGTACTGAATCACGTAAATGAAAGCCCCCCAAATTATTAAAGAAAACTACCTAATCATGTCTTGGAAATTTATAATCTGCATTGTCTGACTTGTCTCATCACTGTGACGCATTCCCGCCTGAACTGGACATTAACGAAGCTGTAAATGAATGGGTTGATGACTTGATTAAGATTCACGGCAAACAGAGAGACGTAGAAGATATTGTACTTAACCGGGTCGCTTTGCACCCATGAATACTTGATGTTTGGATAGTAATTCCAGATTTTTGTCGGAATCCAGGAGACAAAAAATATGACTGTAATGATGAAGATCATCACGGTTGTCTTGTTGTTGGTTCGGATGATGGGGGCTGGTGGAGGTCCCTTAGTGGGTTTCGAAATTGGGCCATGGCCAACGCTAACGCTAGCACCAGTAGGAGGAGGAGCAAGGTGGTTTCCAGGAGATGCAGGCCTACCTTGATTGGAATTAGGTCCAGCTGATAGAAAGTTGGATGGGTCACTGGGTCTTCCTGCTGACAGGTTTCTTGATAAACCAGCCACATCATTGGAGGATTCACCAACGGTCTCTGCAGGATAACTCTTCTGTTCTTGTGCCATGTGTCCTTGAGTCGGGTTGTTTAAATTCGCACCGTCCTCACTTCCCCAAGCCTCGGATGGCATCACGGAAGCCTGTGTTGGTCGTACGTTACCAGATATACTTTTGGCTCCACCTAGCTTCATGACTCGCACCCTTGCCTGACGACGCACCGCGATCCAGATCAGAATATAGAGGACCGTGATCAGAGCCAGACAGCTGTAGAACAGTGTGTCGTTGAAGTAACCGATTATTTTAGCATACGCTAAATTATCTAAGCTATATGAGCACTTCGAAACAGCAGGACCATAGGTTTGGATGCCTGTCTTTGAGACGGACGGTATGGCGCAGAATGCTGCCAGTACAGAGCATGTCGAGATGATTATAACGGCTTGTTTTGGTGAAACTCTTCGCTTGAGAGGCCTGCAGACAGCAATATAACGATCCATGGTGATGACCGCAGTCAAGAAAACACCAAGATACGTGTTCCAGTAGATCATGAAGTGCATCAGCTTACACAAGACGTCGTTTGTAAATTGATATGTCAGATAAGAATATATTTTCATTGGGAAACTCACACAAACGATGAAATCGACTATGGCAAGTCCAAGAATAAAGACGTCTGTTCCCGTTTTTCGTTGCTTCTTACAGTAGACAATGATAATAAGACCATTGCCAGGAATTCCCAACACCATGAAAACACTACGAATCAATACAGCAAGTATGTATCTTAGAGCCAACATGGTGATAGCAAAGTTTATTTACTAAAGGTAGTTGCGGAAGCCTGATGGTATATTATCGTTGGCAGTTTATGAACGTTTCTTCGGATTCGAACACCCCATGTGCGCATTTCTTAAGTTAGCATTATAAAGATTAACAGCAGTTTGTGTTATCGATCCCCGAAAACAGTGGTAAAACAGTATTTTATTGATAAAAAGTCTTGTGACACACCTTAGAAGTCTGTTAAGTATCAGTCAACGTTGCAAGAAACCTTAGGAATCAGTTGGTTCTCATGTCCATCACATTTAAAAGCAAATGAAAGATGTCAGCAAAGTCTGTATTCATGTAAAAGACAGTTTTGCAATTATAAACTGACCCCCCCCAAAAATACTATGGATTTGCGAAGCAAATGAAGTGAGTCGTTGCACGCCTTAAAGACGAGTGAAGCTGATGGATGATTCGATAAACTCTCACCAGAGCAACTGACAAATATCCATATACTTAAAAGCTGTTGAACAGATGCTGGTGGCGTGATTATCGAATGGCTACTTCACAGTAGTGACCATGAACAGATGAATAAGCGTTGGGAAAAGCGACGATGATTTCCATGCTCTGTTGCAATTGTGCTCCGATTCTTGCGCATGTTTTTGTTCACGTAATTTTGCTACATAAGAACCATTAGTTACAGCGAAAACGAAGCGTGCCCTGGATGTGAAAAATCATTGCAAGGGCTTTATTTAATAGGTTGGGAAAGCACTAACTTATGGGAAAGATATAGTGAGAAGAGGTGAGAATAATTTTAAGAGGAAAAATGTTCTTTAGATATATATGAAGCACACATTTACAAGGGCGGATCCAGGTTTTAAAAAAAGGGGGGGGGGTCCAAAGGGTGAGAAGTTATCATTCTGGCAAACGCAAGCGCCGAAGGCGCTAAGCGCCTCTATAGGCATATATATATATATATATATATATATATATTGCCTGTTTGACTATTTTAATGTTGAAATGTAGTTGGGCGCGCGGAGCGCGCCACAAAAATTTGATAATACGAGCCTGAAAATGTCTTAGTTTGTACTGAAATTACATTTAATCTATCAATATTACATGGAATTATTGTTTATTTGAGATGGAAAATACATATATAATGATTGCAAATTACCATCTTTTATCAAAAAGTGCGGGTATATTTGTACAGGCCACCCCCCCCCCCCCCGTACATCAGAACTGGGAGGGGGGTTAATGCATACCCCCATCCCCTCCGGGATTTGCGCCATCGGACTGTATTAATATATATATGTATATATATATTTTTTTAAAGTTTTCCCAGATTTTCCAGTCTGCATTGCTGTGCAGGACCTCAGATGGCATGTGGCATCAACACAAACAGTCCAGTGAGACAAATAAGAATAAAATCTGGAGATTTATTACTTGAGATTGGTTCTTCAATGTTGAAGTACTATGTTGATAACCTAGGAATTGGTTGTGCGCATGCTGTACAAACACACTTAGTAAATTTTAGTGATACATGTACACATTTTACAGCAATGAAGAATTATTCACTAAATATCATCTATATTACCTCCTCCCATCCCTGAGATAACAATTCGCAAGTGTTTACATCATCACGAGTTTAAATCACAAATCACAAAAGAACACAAAAAAGGGAAGGTTCCTTAGATTCAGGAGTTCACAATCAAGGCCGATCAACAACAGTACCAATACCAGTTTTGCTGAAAATTCACAGGATTTAACAATCAACCACAGCATCTACTCATTAGGCAAAATAAATAAGTTTTGTATCACAAAACTAGTCATGGTGCAATGTATCAGATTCAAGCGTTCCCAATCAACAACAAGAAAAAATATATCAAAAGTCCTCGGAGAAAACAAACCTCCTCCCCCCCCCCCCCCCGAGCACCTGTCATTACCTTTGAATTTCGTGACTTTGACCTTTTTGTTGACTCTGACAGACCTTTGACCTTTTGTGTGACTTTAAGTCTTGACCTTCACAACTTTAACCTTTCTATGGACACATGAAGTTCACTTCTTGCGATGTACAACCATATTAGGGTAGGTGTAGGGAATAAACATGAACACAGACACACACACTAGTAAGGTTTACCAATGCTTTCAGCAACTCTTTTTATTTCTCAGGGTACCGAAATAATGACAAAAAATTGTTTACCTAATGAAATAATCTCCTTAATGACGTCATAGGTAAATGGTCCATTATTCCCTACCCATGAAAGTAATACGAGACCGCTACATTTTCAACCGAAATCTCAAATATTTGTTGAGGAAAATGATATTTCGTTGGAAATGTAAATACCAATAAAGAATTGTTTTTTGGAGAGTATGTTTTGGTTTCATCAAAATCTGTTGCAATTTTAACCAAAAATTTTATAGCATTTATCATCGGATAAATTTAATTACCATTTAAACGGCATTCAACATGTTCAATGTGCCGTTACTTTTGCCTCCGGCAACTTTACATTTTGTTGTTGATGATTTTAAGTACATCAATAGTGAACAATTGACAATGATAATTTTAAAGATTACAGAGAGTTGTAAAATGACATTGAAATACGTCTTAAAAAGAAAGATGTAAAATCATGACGTTAAAACAACTTAACACATCCAACCAAACTCTAGTAATCTCGCGGCCGAACGGAGCGAACGGGCCCCGCCCGGCCCGTGCCCCGGCCACGGCGGGGATGCATGTCCCCACTACCAGTGGCGGCACCAGGATTTTTAAAGTGGGGGGGGGGGGCAAATGGGGGGCAAAAGAAAATGTTGGGGGGGGCAAGGGCGGACAAAAAAAATTTGACACTTTTTGTAGTGAAAATGTATAGAATATTCGGCTATAAACCTACCCAGATATGAGGACATTTTGAGCATCTAGCTGAACTGCCCGATTATAAAGAGGTGTTAGTTATATACTGCGAGCGAGCGAAGCGAGCTAGCAAAAATTTTGACATTTTTCGTAGTAAAAATGTACAGAAATTACATATTCGGCTATAAAACTACCCCAATATGCATGAGGACATTTGAGCATCTTGCTGCCCGATTATGAGGTGGTAGTTATTTATTGCGAACACTTTTTGTCGTGAAAATGTACAGAAATTATATATTCGGCTATGAAACTACCCAGATATGAGGACATTTGAGCATCTTGCTGCCTGATAATAAGGTGGTAGTTATACATTGCGAACGGGCAAAAATTTTGAAACTTTTTGTGGTGAAAATGTACAGAAATGATTATTTGGCTATAAAACTACCCCAATATGAGGAAATTTGATCATCTCACGGCCTGATTATGTGGTGGGAGTAATAGGCCTGTATAGGCCAAAAATTTTGACACTATTATAGTGGAAATGTACAGAAATTATTCAGCTATAAAACTACCCAAATATGAGGATATTTACACGAGCTGAGCGAACAAATTTGCCACATGCCCCCCCCCCCACCTTGATGCCGCCACTGCTTTCCAAGTTTCCGTTTTCTTTCTTTTTCCTTCTTTTCTCCATTCCTTTCTCACTTTTTTCTTTCCTTTTCTTTTCTTTTTCATTTTCCACCCTTTTATTTTTTTTCACTCCGAAAATTATTGGGGGGCAACTGGGGGGGGGGGGCAAAGCTTCTGACTGGGGGGGGGGCAAATGCCCCCCCCCCCATGCCTCCCCTTGGTGCCGCCACTGCCCACAACTTAATCAAACGCACTAGCGCCGAAAGTTTTTATCAATTAACCTGCAGCAGAGCTGCATTTATATATTTGGGCCAAGCAAAAATTATTTACCTATATGGATACTTGTGCTTTGGTATTGTCTAGAATGACGAGTTGCCTCGAATGAGTGACTTGAAGTTGAATGATGCCGCGTGCAGCCTGCCTCCTCGAGGGTTGCAAGCATAGTTGCAAGACAGCGTACGTACGATCAAAAGTCGCATGCATAAACCTATGCGTGCCGCGCCGCATATCTGATCTAGCATGGCAGTACAGTACTTAGGCCTACTTTGCGACGGAGAATGAAACAATGGGTAATGAATAGGGCCTACGCAGTATCTTGCATGATCAGGTCGGCAGAATTTCTGGGGGGGGGGGGGGGGAAACGCCAAGAAAGACGGCGCCAAGTTTAAAAAAAAAAAAAAAAAAAAAACGGCGCCAAAAAGGGGGGGGGGGGTCCGGACCCCCGCGACCCCCCCTCTGGATCCGCCTATGCATTTAGGACTTTTTGTTCACCGTCATGAAGTTTTTATTGACATTTTATGTTGTTTTTCTATAAACGACAGAGAATAAATGATGAATGGAAAAGGTGAATCAGTGAAACTAAATGTACATCTTAATTGAATGAAACCGAAAATTAAAATGAAAAGAAGGACATGCACCAAATATCTTTTCTTTAAAAAATGTCAAAACCATATAAACAGATGGATGCAAATATTACGTATAGTGTCTTCAATTTCTATATATTTTTAATAGATATTCGAAAACCGTTTTGATTGAAGTATAATATATTTCCTGGCAGATAATGTCGCATTTTGTAATCAGTCTGAAATACGTTTACTCGATCATTGCGAGTACGTGTTCTTGATTATCATTATAGAATTGTTCGGAAGCAATGAAGCAAATATTCATCAAGTTTACCAAATAATCTACAATTACGTCACTTATTTCTTAACATTGTTCAGTCACTTTAATCAGGATTTAGTCTGTGCATGCATGGAAGAACTCATTTATTTTCAGGTTCTTTAGCCATTTTGAGGTCCTTCCGAACGAATACCGATTTAACAGGAGCTTAAGAGGAGGCGAATAGCCTATTACAAAATTATCAGACTTTATACAAGAATATTTTTATAACCTTGGCAACTTGTTCACCGCCTCCCCGGAAATTTTTCGGGGAAGGATCGTCAATCCGGAAATGTTTAAAATTAGAAAACAGTATAGCTACATAGGCTTGGTGGTTAATAGGTTGATGGTTTATTTTTCCTGACTGCTAAGAAAGCAGAATAAAAAGTTCTAATATTCCCAAATGCACGACATGGAAAATCTTCAGGCTCGCTTGCTACACTTTCTCTCAGAATGAAAAATATGACTAACACTAACCCCATCAATAATTAAAATTGTGCAAATTGTAATCTTCGATCACAACACATATAGGCTCAATCGCATAATGATAGTCAAAACAGTAATAAAACTCTCCATATTCGGTGTGGTGGGGGGGGGGGTGGTCACTATATTCCCTGGTATGTCGCCCCTCCCCTGGTCGTGACCAGAAATTGCCGCCCCTGCCTACAACAATCATTCTAAACCATTATCAGTTGAAGCAAGTGAAAAGGTAATGCGTAGAGCGTTGCTATGGATACGCTCTTTACAATGTTTGCATATTTTTTATTAGCCTGTAATGTCAAGAAATCACTTTTTTTTCTCCGACAAAGTAAACCATTTATTTTGGTTAGAGGGGGAGAGCACAGAGGGATGGGAGCGAGAGAGAGAGAGAGAGAGAGAGAGAGAGAGAGAGAGAGAGAGAGAGAAAGAAATAGAGAGGGGGGGAGAGAGATAGAGAGAGAGAGAGAGAGACTAAAAGAGAGGGGAGAGAGAGAGGGAGAATTGGGATGTGGTCGGTTTTCAAACTAATAAACTGTTAGGTTCCCACATTATGTGTTTTATATTTTCTGAGATGCTTCGACAATTGATGCATGAGTGTGATTATCTTGTCTTCGTTGTCGAGTGAGATTTATTTTTTTATTATTCCTCCCTTCATATCAACGAGTTATCTTAAGACACTATTACATGTACGTCATGTGGACTTTTAGAAGGTTTTTAAAAATAATTTTGTGATTATAAAGCGCCTTGAGCATTTAATCAAAATGGAAAATGGCGCTATAGAAATCTCATGTATTATTATTATTATTATTATTAAACAATAAAAATGCTTTTATCTTGTGATACAGATTGTCGAATAAAGTCCACAAGAATATAGGATCATAAGGTTGAATTTCTCGCTGTAGTTGATTTTCAGCCTAGAGAATACATGTTTGGAAAGCTTTTTAAACCTCACCTCGTAAAACTTAAAAACTGCGACCCTATTTAATCATGATAATTACCTTGGAAAGAAAACCGTTCAAACATCTTAAGCGAACCAAAACCCAACCGCCTTAATTCTTATCAATTTTATCCGTTCATTATTATAGGCTGTTTTTCGATATTATTTGGCAAATAATTGATTTCACTTTGTCTTCTGAATATCCAGCGAACATCCTTTATATTACATGATATCTCCAGTATTTGGTACCTTAGAATTAGGTAGGAATTCAATGTACAGAATAGAGGTGAAATAATTTTGTAAAGTGCATATGAATATTAGTTATTATTGAAATTAGTTATCATTGAAATGATATTTGTTCTGTGCTCTATGTTAATTTACCCTTGTACCTTACATTTAATCTTAAATAAGCCTTAAGTTAATCGCATGTAATTAAATTCATTTAATTGCAATTTGCTCCCGACCTTACCTCATATTTTCCTTGTACCATAATCATATTTCCTTAAGTTAACCTCGTTAATCATACTTGGATTATAATTCATTTAATTGTTATTTGTTCTTTACCTTATGTTAATTTTCTTTTATTCCTTAAGATAATGATGTAAGTGTATTTCATAAAACTGTTATAGCAACATTAAGTTTTATTTTGTATATTATATGCTCTCAGTTTAATGAATCAAAGTTGTATTATATTGTTGTACTTTATTTTGTATATGTATGTAAAGCGCCATGAGCATCATGCGTGATGGACCTAAGCTTAATAAGAAGCCACCATTTTTATTATTATTACCTCAGATTAAGAATACCTCATCAGCACCTTTCATTCGTTGATGGCAGTATTGTTTTTTTTTCTGCAAGTCAGTAATTACCGTAGCAGTATATAAACTACATGTTGCCGATGATAAAGCCTATAGTAAAGCGAAAATAACATTTTATGATTTGCAGAGCCTTTTTAAGAATGTTACGAAGCTTTAGGTGTGTCGCATTAAGAAATTTGCTCTCGAATATTCTAAATTGTACTGCGAACTTGAATACAGTTATTCACATGGAACAAGTTTGTTGGCTTCGGTCCTCATTGCAATTCTCGTAGAAAGAGTGAAAATTGATTCGACCACATTTATAATATCTCACACCTCAGGTTGGTCCTTCATCTCAATCCTATAATTTCCAAACAGGAATAATACAAAATGAGTAATATCCAGATAAAGTGAAAGCTCTAGATATTTATCTTGTAGCAATAACGTGTTACACTGGAAAATGATAAAGGCTCTTACTCTCATACGAGAGGTCCAGGGTTCGGTCAAAGACAAGCACTTTAACCACATTTGTCCTTCTCGACCTAGGTGTATTAAATGGGTAACTGGCAATGCTGGGTATTAATAACTGCAGGACCCTCTGGAAGAACAGTATTGAAGCTGCTGAGGCTTTCCTGGGTAGCCTCATCGAGAGGCTAATAAGACTATATTATTACTATCATTATCATTATCATCATAGTCCTCATTGTCGTTGTTATTATTATTATTATTATCATCATAATTGTTATCATTATCATTATCATCAGTATTAGTATTCTTGTTATTATTATTATTATTATTATTATTATTATTATTATTATTATTATCATCATCATCATCATCATCATCATTATTATTATCCTTGTTATTATCATCATCATCATCATCATCATTATTATTATCCTTGTTATTACTATGTCATAAATATTTCACCCAATTTAAAGTGACAATAACGGGCTACCTGCAAGACTTGGGAGATTCTGCGATCAAAGACTAGAACAGTGAAATCGAGTGTAGACATTATCAATGCACAATGACAGTTTATGCACTTTATAACAGAAAGAAAAACTAATCATAATAAAATGATGATCATAGTCATATTGCAAATTAAATGCAGTATGGTGAAGCATGATTGGTAGAGCATCCCTGGATTTGAATTAATGCACGTGTATAATGATAATTAGCATTTAACACACGTTTCTGTACACCTAGCGAAGAAGCGTTTTACCTATTATAAAATCAGTTTTGTAAATGGTGTTTCTACAATGATGCTAGAATTCATAATCGCTGACATTTCTATGTAAAACTGTTTTCTCATCAACGTCAGGGGGAAATAGAGTGGTTAAAATGACACCAACTCTATCATTAAGCAGATTTATTTTAAAACATCCTTATGATTATTTTTGTCTTTTCCAGAGAAATTGCATTTCAACCAAAATCATATCTTCTTCGTGCATTATTCTTACAACACTTTTCTCAATTTAAAGTTCAAACTTTTCATTCTATTCTACTCCAGTTAGGACAAACTTGACCTAGACGCTTTCTATACTTTCAGAGTCTCGGCTCTTTCGATAAAAAAACCAAATTAATTCTTGGAGTAATAATGTCATCAGCGTGATACAGCGCTCTCCATCTGCAATTTAAAAAAAAATGCACTTAAGATTATTTTTAATGTTCGAATCAATCGTAAGCTGATGACAATTTATTCTTTTGGCATGGTTTCTTTGTATACCTAATATGGTTGGGATTTCATCCTTTCTGCCATTCTCAGCATAAAAGCATTTAAAACTCTTCACTTCATTCTTATCCATGATACTAAGAAATGAACTCACTTTACATGTTTTCGGACTCGCCATTCTTTCTATCAAAAGTCTTCCTCAAATATTTCATTTTCATCTTTATGATACAGCATCGTTCATGTACATTATTTTTATTAAATGATGTAAGTTCTGATCCATGCAGGTAAAAGTTCAAATAATAAACAAATGATTAAATCATTCCATCTGGACTTACGGATTATTTCCGAGAACGGTTTCACGTCCGATCCTGGACGCTTCATCAACTCGTCTGATTATTTTTATTACTTTTTTTATATTAGAATTAGCGTCAATCATCCGTAAGCTGAAGGCACTATAAGCTTGTTTATTCCTATTTTTAAACCTATAATACCCTTTTTTCGGTGCATACAAGCAGCTCGGTAAAATAAATGGAAATGAAACTTGACCTAACATAAATGAGAAAGGAGTTGATTACAGACTTTACATTTATAAAATAGGTTACACAACTCATAGTTACACTGTAAAAAAAAAAAAAAAAAAAAAAAAAAAAAATGCCGTTTTTTCAAGGGAAATTTCCTGGCAGTCAGGATGCCGGGAATGTCCGTTTTGCCACAGTACATGTAAAATAACAAATTTCCGTGTTTTTTGTTGTTGTTGTTTTGTTTTGTTTTTTTCTTTGTCAAATAGTAGAAACTTTAATTTCTAACAGGAAAACCTATGTAAATTAAAACGGAACCATGGAAACGATTTGTAATTTAACAGGGTAACTTGTTGAAATATGAGAAAATGTTGTTTTAACAGTGTTTTATATCGGGCGATTGTAAATATATGCTGATTTCCTGTAAACCAACAAACTTGCTGTGGTTTTACAGGAAAGAGACTGTAAAAGTGAAATAACAGCAATAACTTGTTTTCCCAAGGGCCAGAAAAGTCTGTAGTTTTACAGTTATTTTTTTCAGTGCAACCTATCCTGCTTTAACTTATCCTATTCTCTATGTTAATATATCCTATCCTAGACCTATCCTATCCAGTTAGTTCAATCTAGTGCGTGTGTGTAATTGGGTTTTTACAGACGTGTATCAATCAGATATGATTATTTACGTCTGGGACCGACCTTTAACGTCACCATCCGAAAGACGTGACTCAGTCTCGAACCTGGGTCCGCTGAATCAGTTTATAACTTCCACTGTTAGCTGGATTACAGGCGCACGCCACAAAGCCCAGTGGTGCAATCTCTTATATACTCTTTATAGTTTTTTTTTTATGCCTTTGGTAACAGTTAGTAAATCGGGCAACCTCAAACCATACGCTACTAAAAATTCATGAATATTCATGTAGATGTTTTCCCCGATATTTGGTGATTTAACAGGGTAACTTGTAAAAATATGAAAAATGTTTTTTTAACAGTGTTTTATGTCGGGCGATTGTAAATATATGCTGATTTCCCGTAAACCAACAAACTTGCTGTTGTTTTACAGGAAAAAGATTGTAAAATTGAAATAACGGCAATAACTTGTAATTTCAAGGGCCAGAAACCTGTAGTTTTACAGTTATTTTTTACAGTGTATTACGAATTTTATAACGGTTGTACAATAATTTACTTATATATGTGCATCATAGTGATGTTTTGTGAACTTTTAATCTCAAATCAGCATCCATCTTTTTACCCGTCCAACATTATTATATGAAATGCTGCAATTTATATAAACAGATGAGAGGAAAATTGTTTTCGCCTTTCATGATCATGATTATGTGTTGTGTGGAAACAAAAGCTTGCTGTGCTATGATAAGAGTAGGAAATAAATATCCAAACCCTTTGGAAGCGCATAGGAACGTTATATCATAATGATATGCGCTATACATGAGCGGTTTTTTATTATTATTATTATTATTATTATTATTATTATTATTATTAAGTCAACATCTGCCTTTACGTTTCTTGATTTTTATTTTTTAATTGTAATTTTTTATCTTTTAATGTCTATTTTTATGTCATTTAATTTCATTTCATGTAATTTTATCTATTTTTTTTTCTTTTGGGTGAGAGTTGCATTAAGTGCATGAAGATACCTTTTACAAATTGTATAGCTGAACACAGCAAATCCATGTTAACGTGAGGGGACTGGTATGATGAGTTTTAATAGCCCAAAACACGCTCTTGAAATGATCAGCTTCTGACTGGGCTTTAATGTCTTCTTTTATTATGTTTTCTTCAGTATGCCTACATTTTTAAAACTTATTTTTGTACGTTTTACTGTGTTGGTCAATCAGTAATCAGACCACAAAGTGACCGGCTTTCAAGCCAAATTACTGACTGTCCCATGCGGAAAACTCAAATTCTCTTAATTTGGCAAGTCCATCCCTCGATGTGAACAGTCACCTGCGTCTTTTGAGAGATAGAAGGGCTTTATACTCTGTCTTAAAGTTTATGAGTTACGCCCTTTAACAGACTGTGGATAATAATCATCAAGGTCACCATCAATGACATGTCTGAGCGAGAATATATTCATAAAGCATAACAAGATAACAAACCAATGCCTTTGACTCGTCATTGACAATAAAATCCACTGTATCCAAACGTTATTAGCCCGTATTCTCGAAATTGGCCTGAGTTATGCCAGGCTTAACTTAGGCCACTGATTTATGGAAGGCCATTCATCAACCCCTAAGTATATAAGTTACTATATTTATGTAACAAAATTTAAAAAAACAGAATCATTATCTGGCAGGAAATGAGCACAAGAAATCAATTCTGTCGTGTTGTTTTTTGTATTTGCATTTAGTTCCAGAACTAGAGGGAGTCCATGGTGATTTTGTAGGATTAAAAGTGGGTGACATTTGCCTTTCCATAATTCTGTGGCCTGAATCTACACACTTAGGCGGGGGCTTAAAGTTAGATACCTTTTGAGAATACGGGCCATCATTCCTAACTTAAAACCAATTTTGAGTTCTGGTAATAGCCTAGAATGCCATAAAGAAACTGGCTCAAAGTTATCTGTAGGTGGATGCTTAAGACCGGCAAAATTTGGATAATGTAACCAAAAATTGTCGGAAATCACATTTGAGAAAATGCGCATTATGTATGTGCATGGACGACTATAACTCGGTGTTCTTGTTTTTCGTTGCTCAATACTCTGCCTCTTCTCCCACAATCGTTTAGCAGATAATAGTTTCGGTCATGTAGCGTTAGTTTCGTTTTATCCAGCATGTCCAGTGATGGTTAATTTTTTTTTTACCGGTTACCAGAAATTAAGTTTACCTTCAATTCGCCTGCCAGCAGTGAAATCAGTCAATCATAATAATCTGCTATACTGATGTGATTGAAGGAAAAGCATGCATCCCAAATATCAACAGAACCACTTACGCATAGTATTGATTAATCGGCGTCACGCATCCTTGGGAGGGGAAAATGACCCCCTGTCCTCCTCCCGGTATAAAGGATAGTGGGTACAACTTACTGGGTCAAGAATGTTCGGATCGTCATCAACATGCAATTATCTACAGGTTACCTATTTCCCCTTTCCATCAATGATATGTACATGAAATACACGTATCAAGTTACATTAATACATCTTAAAAGACAAAAATGTACAATTATAAAAATCTATCTTTGAATCAAAATCAATAATATTGTAAAAAAGGTACCCTTCATTACTTATCATGTATTAAAGACATACAATGTTACATTTATGTGGCGGATCTAGGTTTATATGAAACGGCGGGGAGGAGGGAGGGCACAATTTAGAAAAAATTATGACAAGAGGGAAAAGAAAGTGGCTCACCACATTTTTAAGGTGTACATTATTTTGGGCCGAAATTTTCTAAGGGGAAGCGTTTTTCTATTGTGTACTTAAGCTATATCACACTGGTTTTAACAAGGGTGCATGGGGTCGGTTGAAACCCCCCTCCCCTAAATCCGCCAGTATACAAACGTCAGTGTATCACATGGATTAGGAAGTGGTGAAAGGAGGGAAATGATACTAATTGTGACCATGTTATCTTAGTTACAGAATTGCGGCCATGTTATATTGGTTACAGAATTGTGACCATGTTATATTGGTTACAGAATTGTGACCATGTTATATTGGTTACAGAATTGTGACCATGTTATCTTGGTTACAGAATATTATATAAGAAACTAGGGAGGAGTGAAAATGAGGAACAAAACAGTAAACTTAATTATGCTGAACTCTAAAAACTGCATCTTCGGATTTGTCTCATCACCGTGACGCATTGCCGTCTGAACTGGACGTTCACAAAACTGTAGATAAAAGGATTGATCACCTGGTTGAGATTCAAGGCAAACAGGGAGGTGTAGAAGATGTTGTACCTCACTGGATCTGTTCGGAGCCAGGTGAATTTAATGTTTGGATAATAATCCCAGATTTTGGTCGGAATCCAGGAGACGAAAAATATGACGGTGATGATGAAGATCATCACGGTTGTCTTGTTGTTCGTTCGGACGATGGGGACCGGTTGAACTACCTTAGGGGATGGCATCGGTGAGCTAGGGCTGGGACTAACTCTGCTGGGAGGAGCAAGTTGGTTGCCGTGAGTTGTACCTTGCTTGGAATAACACTCAACAGAAAGAAGGTTTGCTCCGTCACTGCGCCTTCCTCCGGATGGGTTCCTTGGTACCTCTGCAACATCTCCAGGAGATTGACCATCATTCTCACCAACATGACCGTTCTCTGCCTGCGCTAAATGACTTGTATTCGGCTTGTTTGACTCCTCCGCCCAAGCCTCTGATGGCATCATGGACACCTGAGTTGGGGCAACGTTCGCTGAGATACTGTGCATCCCTCCTAGCTTCATGACTCGCACCCTTGCCTGACGACGCACCGCAATCCAGATCAGAATATACAGAACCGTGATCAGAGTCAGACAGCTGTAAAACAGTGTGTCGTTCAGATAGGCTATAACTTGGGCATAGACAACATCACCAGTGTAATAAGTGCACTTCGAAACGGGACCATAGGACTGAATCCCTGTCATAGCGACGGATGGAATGGCAGCAAATGCCGCCAATGTGGTGCATACTGACACGATGATGACGGCTTGTTTAGGTGATACTCTTCGCTTCATTGGTTTGCAGACTGCGATGTAACGATCTACCGTGATGACTGCTGTCACGAAAACACCAAGGTAGGTGTTCCAAAAGACAATAAAGTGCATCAGCTTACACAAGACATCGTTCGTAAATTGCGAAGTCACATAGGAGTATATTTTCAGAGGAAAACTCACACAAACGATAAAATCGACTATGGCAAGTCCAAGAATAAAGACATCTGTTCCCGTTTTGCGTTGCTTCTTGCAGTAGACAATGATAATAAGACCATTGCCAGGAATTCCCAACACCATGAAAACACTGCGAATCAAAACAGCAAGTATGTATCTTAGAGCCAACATGGTGAAAGCTTGAGGTAAGTTTAATCTTTCAATGCAGTTTGTAAAGCGTTTAAAAGAATGGTTACATGCACTCACATCTATATTTCTATCACAATTGGACGTCCCGATCAGTAGTCATCAGTCATTCAGAGCTAACAATATCTTTGCTGAAATTGTGGTCTCAGACAATAGGCAGGGACGGCACCCTACTAGGAAATAGAGTCATGCGGCAGAAAACGAATTTCATAAGCAAAAAGAAATGCATTTAGGCAGAATTGGCGAGTCATGTGGATTTCTTGTTCGTATAACTTTAAAAGTTTATAAAGTTGTTCCAAAAGTCTACATCAGTGATTGTTTCGTAGGCAGCTACAGCGAAATGCCCGAATGAGAGATTGATGTCTATTCTCAAAATTGATCTATGAGAGAGAGAGAGTGTGTGTGAAAGCTTTGACATGTTCGCTCGTAATGAAAGCAAATGAATATTATAGAACGCCGGATCATTGCTTGGTGGGTTATCGAACAGTTAAATGTTATACCTTGATACTTTACGCAGCAAGCATGCAGGGAGACAGTATAGTGCCCTGATGCCTGCGCGTGTCCTCTTTGAGTTTCCTGCAGGGCAGCAAAATGCAAATTGCTCGACAACCTCAAACAATAAACATCTTAGTCTGCGTTCATGCGCAGAATAATTGGCAGGCTCACGTATTAGTTGTGTAAGTGAGATCTCGTTGGAAGGGTGTGTTGGGAAATAAATTTGAAAAGCTTCAAAGCCACACCCCATATTTTATGCACATATTACCATGAATTAACATTTGACGTAACGCCCACTATGGCGCAAACGGGAAGTTCTACACTAGAATCATGACATCCTCTTTCAGAAATATATAGGCCTATATAAAAAGAATATACAAGCAAGGAAAATTAATTTGAGAAGACAATAATGGAAAATAATAGGATCGAAAAGCAGTGACGTAGCGTAATCCAGATCCTCCAAAATGATAATATCACAATATCTGCATGACTTTTTTCTTCTTGATTATGGTATATTCAGTCGGATGACAATGGACATTATGAGTATATTTGATTTGATTTGATTTGATTTGATTTATTGACTGTTTCAATCATTCATATTAACATAATACTGCAGTGCATAACATAAAATGAATACAATAACAGTAATATATCACAGTGATGTTTTTCCATACATAGGGGCACATAATCAAATATCAATAAGTAAAAAATATGATGCACAGATATTGACCTATTAAGTGATATTGAAAACAGTTGGACATATTTAAAAGCAAAGCTTGTATATTATATGTCCAGAAACTTATATAACTTAATCACGAATGGGTCGTTCAATAATATTAGATTAAATTCATAAAGCATCGTTACGACAAGCGAATTGTTGATGAGAAAGAATTGATAAGTGAGTTGAGGTAGAAGGACTATTGCCTCAACCCATAAGAAAAACTAACTGTGAAAGTAAAGTGGAAGTGCAAGACGGTGTGAAAACAAAAGAGAATGAAGAGAAGGAGGGAGGAGGAAGGAGGGAAATGAAAGATAATGAGTCTGTCAGTGTGTGAGAAGAAGGAAGAGAGAAGGCAGGAAAAAGAAGGGGTGAAAAGGGAGTAAAACAGAGAATACAGGCGGAGATGGAGAGAGAGAGAGAGAGAGAGAGAGAGAGTGAGCACTGGCTTCTTAAAAAATTGTTTTTTGCAACAACAACAAAAAAATGTTCCAGTGTAATTGAATTGGACCAAGGTACATATCAGGCATTAAATACATGTGCTGCATGTGTTAACTATCAATATTTGCATTGAACATTCATTGGATCCTTAATTCTATACTTAGCCGTGCGACCCCCCCCCCCCCCTCCAGTGGCGTATCCAGAAACTGATGTATTGGGGTTGGGTAAAATCCTTCCAAGACAGTGATGTTATGTATCTGGGCAGCTCCCATGATATACACCCGGAGGGAAGTTGTACTGATATTTTTCCTTGGCCTTCAAGGAGTACATACAATACCTTCACCCGATGGTGATGGGTACGCAACTGCCCAAACCACTACCGCCACCACTACCATGCACGTGGTGGCTATCCAGCATAAATCATCTCCAGAGAGTTAAATTGCCTTTAAATTGCTTTTGAATTCCTTATTATGCAGTAGATGGGTTTGGATCAACGAAAACCTGCAGAAATTTCCGCTGGAAAGCACAATCACATTTGCACGATCGAGACAATTAACTACTTGTTTCATCATGATCTCTCTTCGCTCCTTGCTCAGGTGTTGCACATTTCCTACCAAAATTGATGGCAGATATCATTTATTTGTCGTGTTTGTAGTCTTGAACAATCATTATATATATATATATATATATATATATATATATATATATATATATATATATTATATATATATATATATATATATATATATATATACTGTATAAAATTTGGTTCCGTCATTAAACTGCCAGTTAATTGCTGTGATTCTGTTTATATTGAGTGGTTTACTGTACTGAAGTACTGGAACATACTATCACACTGCAAAATAATAACCGTTATTCATCGGAAACTTTGGCAACTCACCTACCAGACTGTTACTCTGTTGAGAGCCAGAAGGGCATTAACTCGATGTAAAAGTATATGATTTAACGCCCTACTATTGTAGCTCTCAACAAACGCAGCAATATTGTAACTTCTGCACTGATTTGTAACCGTGACTACTGAAAGACAAACTTGTGCGTTAATGGGTGTGACGTAAAATGAATTCATGTTGGATTTTATTCTGGATTTATTACAAGAATTTTGTTGTTGTATTAAGTGATGTCATAATTCATATAAAAATTCAATATCTCTTCAATATAACTTTATTTTAGTTGACTCAATTGGTGTTTCCTCCATTTATTGAATGCCTGTTGGAAAAGAAAAAAAAATGGTAAGAAAATAATTTTTTCATTCCTTCAGACCACTTTTAGGTTCAGTCACTATGCTGCCGTGTTCAGTCTCATTGTTCTCTTTTTTCAGGTGTAATTCTTATGCTAGGTCAACAAGTGAAGCTCAGTGATCGATTTTTTTATAACAAATTGCTTCCTCCGTTGCCTGTTATATTGAAACAAATTTAGCTAATGCATTATCGAACGAGGACGAGGTTATTTTACATGACTGGGAAAAAAGTGTGAAACATCCATTATACAGCTGTTTGCGTTTATCAAATTTGCTTCGATAAAAGTAGGCAGTGTATGTCTTCTTGGCGACCAAGATATTTGATGATAACACTGTCAGGTGCGGACCGAGAATTTTGTATTTTTTCAAAAAAGGGGGGTGTTCAAATCTACATCCCCCCAAACAGCTGACAAGCAACAACAACAAGAACATCAACAACAAATCTTCAAATTTTGGGGTTTTTGATTTTAGCTCCCCCAAATCTCTGACAAAAAAGGGTTATCATTCATAAGGGGGAGGGGTCCAGTACACAAAAACGTATGACAAGCAACAAAAAAAGGGGGATCCAACTCCCGTAACCCCCCCTTCCCGGATCCGTCCCTGACTGTTAAAAAAATGTTGGGTATAAATCGCCCAACATGATGGTAATTGGTGCGCCCGACCAACTTTTTGGCAATTTTCTGCCCAACTTTAAATACAACTTGAACAAAAATTACTCCAGTTGGGCATAATTGCTCAGAATTGATCTCATATTGAGCAATCTTTATATGACATTTTTACTGTGTATGATATTGTTAAGACACAGTGCATGGGCGACAAACTGTGGAGTTGCGTAGAACGTTGGCATGGATACGAAATGTATAATGTATGAATTCTTTGAACTAGCCGACGTCAGGGGCGTCGATTATTGGGTGGAAAATATTGGGAGGGAAAACATATTGTTTTGCCCCCCCCCCCCCAGTATGTCCGGAGGTGTAAAATAAAATAAGGAAAAATGGTGCAAAACTCGGGAAATGAAACCTTCCAAACATGAAATACAACTAAAGGTATTACACGATCAGACTTCAATTACGCCTAGCACTCCGCGCGCAAATTCTCTAATTTTCCATGCTTCATTATAACCGCGAAGAAGCTAGTAATTAAGAGGCGATGAAATAATCATGAAGGGTACTATTAGGCTATCTTGCTCCCCTCTCACCCCCCCCCCCCCCACCCCAATCCGAAAAAACGGATCGACGCCCCTGGCTGACGTGCAAGAGAAATATAAGATGTTTTCATGTCCATTATGTATATTAAATCACATATTAAAGATCAATATTTTATTCGAGTTTTCTTGGAAATTAGATTAAACCAATGATTATATACAATTCTGATAGCGCAAATTACAAAATGTCATGACTTTATGCGCTTAAAGGAAAAGCAGAAGACAATAAGTATGAAGTACCAGTAACAGAATTGAAAATTTAATGATTTACAATAAAAACTAAATTTGAAACATGCCTGGAAATCCACTGTGTGGATAGGAACTACAGGCCCCGGGCTACAGGCATGTAATAATGAAGAAGTAACTAACTAAATACGAATGAAAGTAAGAGCTATAATGTAGCTAGCTAATACAGCTTACCCGGCTACTTCAAATCATATTTTTCATCTTAATTCATCCCCCTTGGCTTATGAAGGAAATCTGTTATCCGATTTACGGAGAGTATAAGATATCCCCAAACTCCCAAAACCCTTTAATAATGGAGTGTTAAAATAAGATTAATGGACATTAGAGCGAGTGAGAGAGAGAGAGAGAGAGAGGAGAGAGAGAGAGAGAGAGAGGGAGAGAGGGAGAGAGAGAGAGAGAGAGAGAGAGAGAGGGAGAGAGAGAGAGAGAGAGAGAGAGATGGAGATGAAGAGTGAAAGAGAGAGAGAGAGGGGAGAGAGAAAGGGAGGGGAAGAGGGGGAAAAGTAGGTGGCCGGGGGAGGGGGGGGGGGGTAGCAGGGGGTATGCTTTGATTTGCAAAAGATCTGCTCACGGTAAGGCGGATTGTTTTCACTAACGCCCCCCCCCCCCCCCCCCCCCCACCACCACCACTCCTCTCAACTGGGAGAGCGAGTTTTTGATGACCAGTCGCGGGTCCAGGGACACATACCTTAATTACAATTTACATTATAGACAGAGGCGGCGGAGGGTCTTTCAAAGTGGGGGGGGGGGGGCACCAGCAAAAAGGGCAATTTTGTGGGAAAGTGGGCACTTACAAGTGGTGAATATAAAGAGAAAAGGGGGACCAGTTTTTGACATTGGTATTTACCCTACAGTCAAATTAATACGTTATCAAGCATCACCTTCTCCCTTTTTATCGTGACTCTTGATACTGCTAGCTTCCCCCACTGAATTAGCAGTTGTGTGTAATTGTATAATGATTCATGTGAGAGCAAGCGAGCAAAAATTTCAGACTTTTCCTGACTTTTTTCTAATGCTGAAGTCCATTTCCCCGAAGGTTCGTTATTCCGAACTAAGGCTCGTAATTCCGAAAATGAAATAGGTTTCATAATTCTGAAAATGTGGTTGGATTAGCATGTGCGCGCTTGGAAACAGGCGACTGGCTGGAATGCTCCCCAGAGGAGTGGAGAATGTGCACTGTTACATGTATGTGCTGAATCGCAATCGAATCCAGTGACGGGGGTAATAACTCTGTAAGTGCTTTGGCCGGTTACATTGTAACTGGTAAGGCGCTATATAAGAAAGAGCTATAATTATTTTTATTAAAAGGGGTTCATAATTACGAAAACGAAATAGGATTCATAATTCCGAAAATGAAAAGGTGTTCTAATTCTAAAGGTTCGTAATTCCGAAAAAACAATAGAGTCCTACATAACTTTTCGGAATTATGAACCTTCGGAAATACGAACCGTCGGAGTGTTAAACGAACCTTCGGAAAAACGAATCTTTGGAACTATGAACCTTTGGAAAAACGATATGTAACCCTTATTAGAGAGATAAGGATTCAATTATCAGATTTGAAAAGGGGCACTTATCTGAAGGAGAAACAAGGGCACTTATCAGAAGGGAAAAAGGCACTTATTAGAAAGGAAAAAGTGGCACATTTAGTTGTAAAAAATGGCACTTATCAAAGAGAAAGGGGGCATTTTTCAGAAATAAAAAGGGAACTTTTGTGGTACTTGAAAAAGTGGGGGACACTGTGCCATCTACCCCCTCCCCCCCCCCCCCCCCGGAGCGCCACCTCTGCTCAGAGTATTGTCAGAGAGTTATGGGGTAGAAAGGCACCAAACAAATCTGACGACCCTTTACTTACGAGTTGGCTCAGTCGGTAAGCGTCTGCCTGCATAGAAGATCGTGGATTCGAGCCCAGCCCTGACGGATGACTGAATTAATAACTGTCGTCATAAATCACATAATGATCATGTTGGTAGGCCTACCTTGTAACAAACTTTGCCATAATATATGATTTTCCAAAGCTAGTGACAGAGTATGGTCAATGAGGTTATAGCCAACATCTTATGATGTTGCCCAGTTGCTCCTTCAAAACTAACTTAAACTAAAAAGTAACGAAATTTTACTAATATTTAGCCGCTGTTTTAGCGAGCAAATCGAACAAGTTTTTCACATTTTATTAATGAAAATCACTCATTTTGGCTTTATTTTATCCCGAATCTGAATCTAAATATGTAGAAATACCATTCAGTTCTACCGACGAAATTTCCTGTCTACAAAACATGGGTCGGGGAACCGGGCGGGGGCTGCAGCCCCCCTCTTTTTTTTTAAGTAGACACATGTCATAAGACCTAGTAAAAAAGGATCGAAAATTATCATTAATGAGTGAAATCAAATCAGCCCCCCCCCCCACACTTTCAAAATTGCTCCGCGGCCCCTGCAAAACTCATCTAAAGTATTATGGGGGCAATTGCCCCCTGTCCTCCTTATAGCTTTACTCGAATGCACGTGAAGATCACACTACACTCTCCAGAAAGTCGAAGAAGATGCCATGTAAAGGGGAACCCCCCTAAATGCACCTGCACATCTCAATAAGATTAATAGATTGAAAGGTTTTATTGAGAAAAAATGGGACTGAATTGACATGGATTACAATGTTTAAACATACACAAATTGACAAAGATACAACAAAATATAAGATTATTATAAAATACCAGCAAGCATTTTTATACTACACCTGTAAATTCAATTTAACTGAGAAGAAAAAAAAAAAAAAAAAAGGAAAGAGAGAGAGAGAGAGAGAAAGAGAGAGAGAGAGAGGGAGAGAGAGAGAGAGAGAGAGGGGGGGATAGAGAGAGAGAGAGAAACCAGCAAGCGAATAGAATAAGATGAAGAAGACAAGACAGAAGAAGAGGGAAGAGAAGTACAAAAAGGTGGAGAGGAGAAACACTGGTAAAAATAAGAATTATGCATTGGCCTTAACTGCTGTAATATAGAACAAACAGGGGCGGCGCCAGGGTATTTTGATAGGAGGGGCAAGACGACCTAAAGATGACGTCATATTTTTTCTCCATTAAATAACAGGGGTAATATAGAGTTATATGTTTAAGACCTCTCTTTTTAATACTCCTCTTTCTTCTTTCTTCCCTTTTCTTCCCTTTTCTTCCTCCTTTTCTTCTTTTTTCTTCTTTTTTTTTCTTTTTTCACTGCTTGAAAAATCATAGGGGGGCGGTCGCCCCCTCTGCCCCCCCCTGTAGCGCCGCCCCTGAGAACAAATGATTGAATAACATTGTAACATTTTTTTCAGTACTGAATTATCATGATAGGGAGAAGAAGAGTAGAGGAAGGAAAGAAAAGAAAGAAGGGGTTGACAGAGAGAGAGGGGGAGGGAAAAAGAGAGAGGAGGGCAAACACCGGCATTGTGATTGGATGAGATCAAGAAGACAAGAGAGAAATTAAGAGAGAGAGGGAGAGAGAGGGAGGGGGGGGGGAGAAATATAGAGAGATGTACGATACATGGGATGGGAGACTCGAGGGCAGAGACTGTGCCAAAATAAATGAAATATCAATCTGTGATTTATATCTTCTGGGCCCTCTTGCATAAAAAGTTGCAATTAAACGCAACTCAAAAAATTAAACGCAAGTCCCATATACGCCATGGTGATTGGTTGAAAATCGAGTTGCGTTTAATTTTTTGAGTTGCATTTAATCGCAACTTTTTAGGCAAGAGGGCCCAGATATCTTGAATATATTTTCATCATAATACCAACGGGTGGGGGTTGCTCACGGAAATTGTGGATTTCCACTGATCTCCGATGGATTTCGCACATAGACGTATAATAGATTTCGCATTACCTATTTCGCTGCTGCATATATGCACATGCTGTACGCGCGCACTGGATCAGCCAATTCGAAACAATCAGCATGGCAGCCTACGAGCGGGAAATTCCATTTTTGGTACGTAGATCTGCATTTAAAGATCAAGATGAAATTAAAAGATGACAATTAATTAAGGATGAATATATTTTTTTAATCATGAGCAACATTCATTTCATTTGACAAATAGTGAAATAACACGCACATTTGCCATTGTAACTTTCTTCTCGTTGTTCAAAAACTTGCACAAAAATTCACACGTGGGACTGAAATTTAAAAAATTTAGGCAAGTTTGGTGATTGAGAAGCAAAATTGCAATAAAAAATAGGTATATGCTTTGCTTTTTCGGGAATTATCTTGAAATAAGATACCACTCATTCACTCTGCACAGTTATTTCTTCTAGCAATGGTGTCTTCTGATTCAACTTGCTTTGCACACAATTTTGTGTGTGCCTTGCTGTGAATGCTGCATGCAGTGTGAGTGTGAGCATGAGTGAGTCAATGACATTGCTATAATTTGGTTGCTGTTTCATGATAAGTTGATATCTCTAGCTTGTAATTGTTTTCTTCCCTGCCCTCTTTCTTTCTTTCCCCTTCCAATTTTTTTCTCTTTCCACGTTTCCGCACCCCCCCCCCCCCCCCAGCACTTGCTCACTCGCTGTTAAAAAAATTACTCCACACAGTCCACAGGAGTGCTGAGCAGTATACCCAGAGTTGTGTTTTCGGACAGGTCATTCTAAAATCATAAATTGAACAAATTTTTATGCATATTGTTAAAAATCTTCAACAGGAAAGGTTGGCAATTGTATGAATTGCAAATATTTGCTGATGTTTGTCTAACTCGATGCATACTTTTCGTAAAATTCAACGGCAAAATGATGACTGGTTAATTTTTGAAACTTATTGAAAGTGTCCGGATACACGACCGCCCCCCCCCCCCCATCCCCACTCACACATATCCGAGGTTATTGTAACCTTGCACTTTGTACCTTCATACCGCGATGACAGCTGCACGATTAATTGCCTCTCGTAGCAAGTATGTGATATTTTGCACATATGTGTGCTGGAAAGGAGCAAGATCGCCGGCCAAAAACAGCCTGAAAATTTCACTTGATCAAGATGATAAAGATCCTATTGAAGAATCTGGCATGAAGTTAGATATTCTTTCATCCTAAAATGTAGAAGGAAGTATTTTTCAAAATTGCGCTGATTATATTGGTGTTTTTACCTCTTCAACTTAGAGGTTGTGACTGCCGCCAAAATTGACACAGCCCTACATAGTGATGGTTCTAGATTCAGATCCATATTCAGTATGACTCTATGAGTTTTTACCTAGGGATACCTTGGGAAGGTACTGAATGCAGGCACTACACCTCTGTATTTATGGTATTCAGTTCCAAATTTTTCTTCCTTTTCAAGATGGCTGGATCGTTTCCTGGTGCAGGCAATTAATAATCATACTTAATGGGCTCATTCTTCCAGGACCTACTCAAAGCTCCTTTTTGTTGTCAATCTTGTCAATGTATTCAGATACCATTTTTTGTAGATTAATATGAATCTGGTCAATCTAGATCTGCCCCCCACGTACAACTGCTTTTTCAATCATGCTCTGATTTCATTCTTCTGAGTTCAATCCTGAAGATTCTTGCAGGAGATGTATAGACGAGGTTCCGATGACGTCACTAACCGATGGCTCATATTGCTGCGGGGCAAAAACACCACACGCGAGGCATATTTGCAGCGCAAGCGCATGCGCTACACATACACTTACGTCACACATCAGCAGCAGCTGTTTAGCTTGTCGGAGACGGCGAAATATTTGTGCTAGATATTGATTCTTCATCCGTTTTATTGAGGATTTCGAAGATGGTGAAGAGTTGTGTTGCTCATGGCTGCACAAATAGATGGGGAGTCTGTGTTAATGGCAAGAAAGTTGGATTTTATAGAATACCGAGCGCCAACAAATTCCCAGGGAAGCGAGCAGCTTGGCTATCGGCCATCAACCGACAAGGTTACGACCCCAAGCCCGGTGATTGTGTCTGCGGTGTACACTTTCTGAGAGGTAAACTTTCTTGCATATCTGCATTTATGTAATCAAAACACTAAAATATGTATTTTTCATAGATCTAGTCCACACTTTTCGCGCTAGTACCAAGTAGTCTTTCCAAACTTGTTTAACTTTGACTTGAGACCCTATACGTATATAAGTTAGACTAGATCTAGATCTAGAGTCCAGACCCCTAACACAAGTTTTTTTTTTTTTTTTTTTTTTCCCCCCAGTAAGTTCGTGCCGTAGTAGTGCTACAGTGCCAGTGGTACCCCGTTATAAAGAACACTATTTATTACAAATTCTCGCAAAATTACGTTGTTATGATATGAAAAGGAAATTTTGGCAATCCCACTTCGGTTTTTTTTTTAAAATTGCTTTTCATTTTTATAACAAGGTTTTTAAACGGGTAGAGTTAATGTATGTGCTTCCTTTGTCCTGAGTTTGTATACATGTAGCATGGTTTGCCTGTACAAGGATAACCCCTTCTAACTTTAGTTTTGAGTTCTATCACTTAACATCATCACCTTGGGTGGGGGGGGGGGGGGGGGGGGGGTGTTGCAGCCGTTCAATTTTGACAGTAAGCAAACAGAAATAAATTAATTGCCAAAACTTAGTATCTACATGTAACTTGTACATGTAAATAGCTATATGCTTGCAAAACCATAGAAATTCAAGGAGTATGGTACATGTATTAAACCTCCACAGATGCTGACAACATGATGATGCTCATTAGGAAACCAAGAATGCATGGTTTCCACCAGTTTAAACAATGGGCAAACAACGGTTTTATTGGTTTCCCGTTGAGTGTCGCATTGTCGGAAACTTTAGAGGTTACCCAATTAAGAATTGAAATGACTTTGAAGTCTTTATTTGATATTTTTATCCTACTTTTTAAAATCTCATGCTTGTATTACAGGTAAGCCTAGTGATGACCCCTCCCATCCAGATTACAAGCCACAGCTCTTCAGTTTCAGCAAGAACACAGAGCAGGGTTTGGAGAAACATCTGAAAAGACATTTGCGAGCAAAAAGCCGTGCCGACATCAGCAACAACTCAGAAGCAGACCTAAGGCTCTCTGCCGCGCATGGACTTCTGGAGTTGAACATCAAATCCTGCAATGAACTTCATCAATGTGACAATGCTGTCACACCACCAGAGCAAATTGCTGGAAATTCAAGGGAAGGAGAAGTAAATGAAAATACCAGCAGAGAGGTGCAAATACTAAACGATGAAATTAAAGCTTTGCGTGGAGAAGTAAGTCGTCTTAGGAATGAATTGAGTTCTGTTACATTTGGCTCTGCCTCCATTGAAAATGATGATGGTAAAACTAACTTTTATACAGGACTACAGAAATATTTGCTTTTTTCTATTGTGTTCACCTTCATTAGCCCTTTCATTAAGAAAAGTGTCACAAAGCTATCACTGAAAGACGAGCTTTTCATTTTTCTTGTTAAGTTGAGACTCAACCTACCGTTCGAAGATATAGCATACAGATGTGGTATTTCACGAATGACTGTTTCTAGAATTTTCTACAAGTGGCTAGATGCCATGTCTGTGAAGCTAAAATTTTTAATTAATTGGCCAAATCGTGAAAGCTTGCGCTCAACCTTACCAAATATGTTCAAGAAACATTTCCCAAGAGCATGCTATATAATAGACTGTACAGAAGTGTTCATTGATAGACCAACTCTGTTGAAAAGTAGAGCCCAAACATGGTCGAACTATAAAAAACATAATACTATGAAAGTATTAGTAGCAATAACCCCAACAGGATCCATATCATTTATATCAAAAGCATTTGGTGGAAGGATGTCAGATAGAGAAATAGTGTTAAAAAGCGACTTCTTGAGCAGATTGGAGAACAACGATCAAGTCCTTGCTGACCGCGGATTTACTAATGAAGAAGACTTTGTCATAAGAGGAGCAACACTAGTCATCCCAGCTTTCACACGAGGTAAAAAACAGTTACCCAGCAAAGATGTTGAGGAATCAAGACAGCTTGCCTCTGTGAGAATAGAAGTAGAAAGGTGTATTGGTCTGCTGAAGTCAAAGTTCCACATTCTTAAAGGACCTTTGCCACTAAATCTTGTAAAAAGAGTGGATGATGTAGATAGTGCAACAGCAGACAAAATTCTGCTTGTGTGTGCAGCTTTAACAAATTTATCAGAATCAATTGTTAACAAGGATAAAGTATGTTAGTGTCATGAGTGCTGGCCTTTTTCCTATTTACAGTATTATGTCACATAATTAGGATGATGAAATTTACTTGAGTGTACCTGTTTGTTTTACATGTATTTCCACCTGAAGGTATGTGTACATATGTACATCATATTACTGCAAGCAATTCGCCTCCGATGTGTTCAATATTTGTGTAATTTGAAGTTACAACCCAACAGCTTTTATGTCACTGTTTAACATCTAAAAATCAACACTTTTCATCCATAAACTTGTGTCTGTTCTTATGCACCATAAAGAGTTTTGCTTATAACAAATGCCCTTGGTTATGCTAATTACAACAACAGTGATGTGTACCAGGACTTCATCTTACAGATTCCAACCAGGGGGCACAATCCCCTGGAAGCTGAGAGTTTCTGGTAATTAAAATGTAGAATGTGTGACTGATTGATTTTCAACATGTATTTCATTTGTAGCATGCAATATTTCAGTTATTACAGGAGTTTCAAATAAATTTGATTTTGGATAGATACAGTACATGTATTGCATCATCTACCAAAAAAACTTATGAATTTTTGAAATATTGCATATTGCGAACAAAGTAAATATTAAAAATCAATCAGTAGCTGTTTTATATAGTTATGCCTATAGCCCTATACATGCCTTGAACACAAGTACATAAATGTTCTCAATAAGAGTGCCTCTAATCCATACCCAACAATTGATTTTACTGGAAATGATGTAACAGAGGCTAATAGGGGAAATATGGAATAGTGTGTAAGTTGAGCCAGTCCTAGTTTCTCTGAAACAAAGTACCACTATTGTATCCGTTTATCCATTAATACATGAATGAGCCCAAATATGGAGCAAAACCAAGTTTTTAACTTTTCATGTTAAATGCTCTGAGAATGGTATCAATTTCATTCATGAATTATTACATGTACTGTTGATTTCCTGAAGTGGAGAAATTGAAATCTTGATACATGTATGATGGAAGTTGGATATACATGTACATGTACATTTAGGGGTGCATGGTGCATGTATTTCAGATATTTTTTTTTCTTCTATTATAAAGTAAATGTATAGAATGAAGATTTATTTCGTTGTCATCTCATAGCACTATTATGGAGTTTGAAGAATCCCCAGTTGTCTTGAGTGAAATGCAATTTCACAACACAACATAAACACAGTGGGGGGGGGGGGGGGGGGATCACTGCTATATAGTGATACATAGCATGTGCCTCTATGCAGTTTACACCCCCCCCCCCCCCCCCCCCCCCCCCCCGCCTTTATGTAAGCTTGATCAAGCATTTCATTAGAGTATACATGTACATGTATGTACTTGAGTTTACTAATCTATCTACATCTTGATGATTTGAGTACACTGCATCTAGAAATAACCAAAAATAACAAAGACTTATTGAAAAATGATATGCAGTGTTACTGTTTGTTAATTTGTCCTCCTTTGTTTTGGACGTGAAATGGGTTGCCTGTACATGTATGATTGCCAGCCATGCTTGAACTGAATTAGTTCTTTCATCACATGCACTTCCCATTCTGACTTCTGCATGATCATGCTCACTTGCATTAATTTCAATAAACCACACTGTACACTGATTTTTTTTACACTTTAAAGTCATGAAAATTTCATTCAGTTTTATTAACTTACATGTAATCTTCCATAAAATACAGATACAGTAAAAATTGCTCATACAGCAGTAACAGGTGTCAAGTGCAGATATTTGTAATAAATATGGTTTGTGCATGTACAGTATGGCAAATGTGAGGGTGTGTGTGTAAGTGTATCTGGTGTTTATAATTATGTATGTTTGTGTAAATTGTGTAACACTGTATGTAGTTATCACTTTTGCATACCTGCCAACCTGTTTAAATGAAATATTAATATTTGGCCTGAATTATTTTTTTTTTCTTAAGCATATTCAAGATAAAAATCTTACCCTGTCAGGAACTTTCAAAAATTCTATTTCTTTTTTAAAAATCACATTTTTGTATCAAAATCTTGGTTTGTTACTTTGACCAGAGAAAAGTACTACATCTGATAAAATTTTTTTGGTTGGGATCTATGCTTTCATGTGTATGCAAGTGGTAGAGATCACATAATCAAACTGAAATGAACTGTATAAAAGGAATAACAAAGAAATTCCCATATTTGCATCCTGATATTATTAGTTACCCCCTGCTTGTTCACGAAATACGGGCAAATATCTACGGTCTGGTGCTATATTCCATTCGGCCTCCGGCCTCATGGACTATGGCACCAGACCGTAGATATTTCCCGTATTTCGTGAGAACAAGCAGGGGGTAACGTTTTTATCTTTTTAAGTGTAGATCTACATGAATTCTGTTGTGTAATCTCATTGGTAATGTTACGATGAAAACAGTTCATTTTTCATAAACTTTGGTCTATTCACCACTTGTGATTTCTTCAACAATGCAAAACATAATAATGCATGTAACAAGATCAAGCGCATGTATGCGCGCAGCTATTATGACGTTATCATCACAGCTGCGCGAATACATGCAATGAGATCAAGCGCATGCATAACGTCATCACGGAATACGGGATATATTCAGGGATGGATTTAGCGCATGCGCACAAATGTCAACAACAGGGATCAATGACCTCATTCACGTAATACGGGATATATTCAGTGGATGGTCTGTATTTGTGACCGAGTAGACAGGTAATACGGGATTTTATCAGACATGATTGACCAATGAGATTACAGAATTCATGATCACTAAAAGATAAATCTCAGCATCACACTGCTTGAATCCTTTTCTCTAAAATTAGAGTCAAACTGGAACCTCTCTGCAGGGATGCCAAGCTTGTAAAAAGCGTTTCAGTAACTTGGGTGAAAAAACAACAACATATTTTCTCCTCTTCTTTTTGCAATAGACACGTGTAGTAATACAATTTGAGAAAAAGGGTGATTTCCATGAAACCTGCAGCATATTTATATTTATATATATATGTTAATTTATTTTGGTGTGACCATTTATTTATCTTTGTATAGTTTTATATTATTGTACCTTTTTATGAGGTGAATAAAGACGATATGAAATGAAATTTTTTTAAAGTAAAAAAAATACATGCAAAAAAAAAAAAAAAGGGAACATTTGGCATCTCTGTCTCTGCTTTTGCTTTACAGGAAGCTGTTCCTGTATTCATATACATTGTATGCACATGCACTTAATAGCTATCTCTGAAAATGCATTTTTTCATACATGACAGTAAATAATAGTAAAAATCTTGAAAAGTCTTTATTTGGGGGGCACCCTGTTTAAAGTTAGTTACCCTCACTTGCAAATTATTTGGGTCTTGAAAAGAAATGAGCTTTTTGCAATTTCAATGGCTCATGATACAAAAATATCAGATTGTCATATTTAAAGCAATAATGCAAAGTTTTAATTACAAATGAAAATATTATCATGAAGTGTCAGAAAGACACTATGAGCACTCCACAGAGTGGATTTGGCACAATAAGTTGCATTTATTAATATTGCCATTAAAGACGCCTTCAGAAAAAAAAAAAAAAATCGGTTACATTTTTGCTTCCTAGTAATGAACTGGGAGGTACTGGGAGCTAAAATTTCAAAGGTGTTCTCAAAGTAAAAATTTCAAGAGCACTTTGTTCCTATTCAAATTTTATGTGCTAATATTAATTTACATTCAGTACTTTATTGTGCATAATATTAACATAAGTGCTCTTTTCTGAGTCCTCACAAAATTCAATTTCTTTTTTACAGTTCAGGTGAATGAAGGTAGTGTAGCGAACGTCTGGTAGGTTCGGGTTTTCCAATCATTATCATTGGCATAATGCACTTCTTGAAAAACTTCTGCAGTTTTGGCTCTGTAACCTTGAACCAATCACTGCTCTTTAGTACTTTACAGATAATTGCACTTTTTGGTGTCCACACTTCTAAATAGCAGTAGTCTACATCAAGTAAATTCATTTGTAATTGCAACTGGGAATAGTATGGGGACTCTTTCTTCAAAGTGTTGCCATCTGTGTAGGTGTTCATTAATACAGAAATGTCTTCGTTGTCTCGTAAAGAGTATGGGCATTTAATTTCAAGGACTCCTTTTCCGCAACAGTCACACTCTATGAGTCTGTCTGGACTTGCTGCAAGGTAAGGGAAATTTGGATTGATCGTCATCCCACATTTTGTCACTGTCATATTGTTGTGACTTGGTCCAGAGACTTTCTCAAACATTTCAACTGCTACTTGTTCATGCTCTATTCCCCATCGGAGAGAGGGAACATTTGTTAGCCCCCTGTTGAACTGGTTTGTGCATATTGATTTAAGTAATGAGGATGATGGCGTATCTACACTTGTGCGACATACATCATACACTTTTGATGCTGTGATTCTTCCTTGACGATGGGTGTGCCAGATAATACTGTCAGCTTGAAGGATAGTTGCCTTTTCTAAGAACTCTGCTTGGCTTTTGGTGACGGATATTTTGCTGAAGTTTTTCTCGGCTTCTTGCAAAAGTTCAGCACTGGAGAGGTCTCTGTAGTCTTCTCTGAACAGGCTTTCATGCACTGTAAGTGGCAAAGATGGATTTGCATTTGCTGGCAATGCAGAAGGTAGAAAATGTTGGTGATGAACATCATGCGTTGTTAAAACGACACTTTTCAGTCCACTGTCAACAAGACTTTGAAAAAATGCCTCCTGTTCCTCATTTGTTGGTGGTTGGGGCACTTTACTGCGGCGTTCAGGGGTTCGAGATGGTGTTGACTGTGGATGTTCAGCTTTGGAACGCTTTGGTTTGCTGAAGTCAATATCGACAATTGCAGCTGGTTCAACCTAGGGAATAAATTAGGGGGAAAAGAACAAATTTACAGTTGAAATTTACCAAAATTTGCAAATCTTACAGGCAAACATATGCATGTAATGATTACATGTACATGATTGTTAACTACTGTGCATGCTCCTCATAAAGTACAATTTAACCAATATCTGAATGAAATACTGACATTCATACATACCAACAAACAACCCTCTCCCTCCCCCTCTCATCTTTCTTTCCATCTTCTATCCCTTTCTCTTATTTTCTTTCTAAAATCCATTGGACAGTCATACATGCATGCTACTTTTCCCCTAAATTTCTTCTTCTATTGCAGTTATGTGTAACTTTTAAGCCTTTTGTATAAAACTAATGTTACATTTAGTTTGTATAATGAAATTTATAATTTCATAAATCATTGCTTCTACTGAGCCTGATAGTCTATCTTAAAATCATTATTTAATAGACCAATATAGAAGTCAAGCAAAATAACTGAATGCTTAGCCTTATACATGTACTATGTACATGTATTGCATTTTTCATCAACTAGTGTGAAGGGCCTGTGGGGGGGGGGGGGGGGCACTTCTTGAAACCTCTCAAAGGAGCCTCACAGCATAAGCAGCTGCATATCAGCTTCTAAATGTAGCAATGCACGTGCATGAGCAATCCATGACTGCTAATATCATCATCATCATCATCCGTGAAAGTACAGGCCACCGGGATGGTGTATCATCGTACTTGAAATATGCATATACTCTGAAGTCAGTTTTACTGCATAAGCTCCAGAAGAGCAAATCCTTCCAGAGCATCTATTTTTTTACAAGAGTCCTTTTAAACCCTCACTTTGTACTTACTTAGTCTTTGTAGTCAAGCCCTTTCCTAAGTACCCCTTTTTTTCCCGTGGTACATGCCTACGATAATGTAGGGCTAGTTCATTAAAAAAAAAAATCACAGGGGGGGGGGGGGGGTAGGAAAAAATAATATATGTAAATTATATCAAATTTTAGAACATTATGTCTTTACTTGATCTGTTGGTTCATGACTTGATCACATGATGGAAAATTGACCTTGGATCCTCAAAATTTGACATTATATGATACTTTGTTTGTGACTTTTGAATCATCAATTTTATTCAACAGGTGAACCTGTGAGGTGACCTGGGGCCCGTTGCACAAAACTTGCGTTTAATCGCAACTCCTAAAAATCAAACGCAAGTCCTTAATGCCCTCTTCTGATTGGCTGAAAATAAAGTTGCGTTTGATTTTCCTGAGTTGCGTTCAAACGCAAGTTTTGTGCAACGGGCCCCAGATACTACAAATAAGAATAAGCTACATGCTTCAAGCAATAATGTGTTGTGTGTTTATATGGAGTATGTGGTCACTTCGTATCACTGAAGGTTTGCTTTTGTCAATACGACATTTAGAGTCCAGGAAAACAAACTTACTTTTTTGGAGAATGTAGCATTCCACTTGCATGGAACAGAAGTGCAGGATTCTTTGTTGTAGCCATGACGAATGCATGCCTCAATTTTAAAAAGAGCTGCAGCAACATGAGAGCATACCTCTCCCAATCTAAATTAAGAAAACAAATGAAACATAAAAGCACACTCACTTCAGATATATATTAACCTCAAAGTTGAACAAGACTGGAGCCTATTTCTTAACAAAACAATGCAAATGGTGTAAATTTTGGCATTATTGTGAAATAGCACACCACCATTCACTTTGTACATGTACAGTAGTGCTTCATTCTGTCAAATGTACCGGTTCCCTCATTCCCCCTCCATTCATTTTGTACACAGGTGACAGGTGCGTGCATGCAAACGAACGAGTAGTGTTATTTCATGATGTAGGCCTAGCCCAAATTTCTGCAAATCAAAATGACAATTAAGTTAAGTTTACATAAACACATTTATAAATTTCTATGAATATTCAGATGCACCATCTAATATTCCTATTTAAAAGTTTTATGCAAGTGTAGAATCTACTGGTGGTTTTAATTTTATCAGCATAGATCTATGCTTCCCTCTCATTATATTCATTTGTGGGATTTTCTAAACTAATAATCACTGATAATATGGCATTATGGCCTGCATTACGGATGAGTTTCCAATGCATATTATCAATATCATGATTATATGTCCGAAGGAAAAAAAATGTACATAAAATTGAATTACATACCCCGCCATGCAATCACAGTGGCTGGCAATAACATCGCCAGATTTGTTAATAGCAAGCCAAAGTCTGCATGGTGGTTCGCTTGATTTTTGACCATGTTTGACTTCAGTTCTGAACAAGAATTTGTCCTTCCTCAATTTCTTTACAAGAAGCGTGTGCACAAGTCCACTGATGAAGTAATTATAACTATCCAAACTCTTATAAGCTCTCATTGTCTCTCTTGTGTGGATTCCAACACTGTCAATCAAATAATTAAACATATCAGCGTAAGTGACCTCCGGCCAAAGCGTCATGTTGTCAACGAAAGAGCTCGTTTCATGCTGATATGGACATGTTTCCAAGTCCAACAGCGACAGTTTTTCTTCATACCGCCGACGACTATTTGCATCCAGTCTGTCCATGTAAGCAGTGTTTTTTCCGCTTTTAGACTTTTCCATCCTCGATAAATTAGTGATCCAAATGAAAAAGAAAAACAAAAGCAGTAACGTGATCGTCCCTCAGACCAGCTCCGACTAGAAATTCTTCACTGATTCTCTATATGAAGAGCAAATGGTCGAGAATTAATGCAGCACACAACGATTATACACGAGTGGGACTGTAGTTTAATTTGTACGCGGTGCACTCGTACGTACACGTCTCGTTATTTGTTTTTGCCCCGCAGGCCGCGATTTTGATTGACGCGTGACGTCACGGAACGTCGTCTATTTGTGTAGTATAGACCTAGTCTAGATACATTTTCAAAGTTTCAAAGTGAAACTTTTTAGATCTAATAAATCTATGACATAAAGCTACATGTATGTCACATGTAGATTTAATAAATCTGTGTAACTGTGTGTCTCTTGTCTCTTCTCTAATCTCTGTCATAAATTTTATTTCTGTACATAATGCCTTTTTTTTTTCTTTTCCTTCTCTGCTTTCTTATGTTTCTTGTGTGTTTTATTTGTTTATTTTTTTAATTTTTTCCTGTAGATCTATTCTCACAGCTTTTTTCCTCCTTTTCCTATCTTAACCCATTAACAACCGAATTCTCCATCCCCCATAGCCTTTACACAGGGGTCATCTGGTTCCTGTAGACAATGGCTATTTATTATTTATCTTCACTTTCCCTTCTAGTTCTCATCTTTGTTAACCCTTTAAGGACAGGAATTATTTAAGGGCTAAATTGATCACATTTTGTTCTTTAGATTGGCAACAATAATATTTCCCTTTTACTTCTACATGGTTCTAATAAGGTTTAATGTCTTTGAAAAATATATACATGTTTAGGAATTTTGTTGAAAAGTTGACAAAATTGCCAATTTTAATAAAAAACATTGATTTTGAACCTCTCATTGTGTTGCCAATTTAAGGATTTCAAAGCTTATTCTCGTTTTTAAAATTCGTAGCATCAAACGCAATATGGTCATGCAACAAAAATGGACGTAGAGTGTGCAGAAAATTTTGCTCTTTCTACTCGTGCACCTGGTATATTTTGTAGAGCTCTGAATCGAGAGTTATTGAGCTGAACCACAAAATGTGATCAATTGACTCGAAAGGGTTAATTTCTTAATTCCAAATCATCAATCTTCATCACCCCATATTTTCTGTTTAAATAACACAGAGTATTCCTGAATGTGAGACAAATATTCATGGTCTGTCTGCTGTATGGGGCAGAGGGAATCAGTTACTCCTTCATACAGGATGTGGGCAGAGGAGAAAAGCAGAGGGCAGTGGTGAGTAAACAGAGACACTGACAGGAAGAGCTTTGGAAAGCTCCAAAAGGAGTCCCAGAAAGCAAAATCGGACAGGAAAAAAAAAGAAAGAATAAATAAATAATTGAATAAAATCCTCAGTGAAAATATGATAACTGTGTGTAAAGAAATATTCAAAGCAGAACTATTTTTCCAGAACAATAAAAAAAAAAAGTTATAGGCCTACACATGACAAAATTGTAAAGAGCTTGAATAAGCATATTTTCCCAAAAAAAGACATTTTAAAAATGAGCAACAAATTTGTTGCTCATTCTTGTCATTTATGATCTTCTTTAGACTACTTAGAACTCCTGTTGTACATACATGTATCTTCTACTGCATTCTTGTGTAACCAGACTAACCATTGGCTAAATGGGTACATGTTGAATGCGTTATTCATTTAGTTTTATTTATATACATGTATTTGTGGTTGCCTTTTCAGAATCATTCACTGTAATTGTTACAAATAGCCAAGTATGATTGGGGGGGGGGGGGGGGGGGGCTAAAGTTATGCACTTTGTTTCCAGCCACTAAAAAGTCTTTTTTTTTCAGGGGTTTATGCAAATTTCTTTAAATATCTTAGTTCTACATATTCTGAAGTTACATTAGATTGCTGAGAAAATTACAAAGTACAAATGTCAATAACATTCATTTTCAAGACGATGTTAATGCCCATGTCAAATTATGTTCAACAGAATGAAAGGGTCCTGAAGCTACACACACAGAGTAAATGAATGCAAATTTTGATTGTGAAGCTGATGTGAATTTTGCCCCGATTTCCAAATAGCGATAATATCACAAAAATAAAGAAAAATTACTTTTTGGCAAACCTAAATGATAATCTCTTTGCTCAGTGACACCAAAAGTTTAGCACATTGAACATGCTGCATTGTGCATATTTGCGGGGTGTGTAGCTTTAGGACCTGACCATATGTACAATGTAGATTTAAAATGACATACATGTAAAGCTTTGTCTGTATGTGAAGCTCAGTGCATGTACATGTAATTGAACATGAATTGTCTATTGTATTTTCATAGAATGCTCTCTCTTTATCGAGACCTTTTTCAGAAAGCCAGAAATTATATTTTTACTGGGAATATATTATAAATAAACTCGAGGAATATCATTTGAATTATCTTCTAGTAGATTTTTATTTTTTTTTTTTTGTTGTTTTTTGTTCAGAGAAAAAAGGGTCATTCTGTGACAGATCAATCAATTTATCAAACCAGTCCCCCTTCAGATTGGCCCAAACATATATGTAGTAGACTCCAAGAATATGTGTGAGCCCTGTTAAACAGGGTATTCCAGAGAGGGTTTTAACATGTAACAGTGACAGGTTTGAACTTAGAAACTTCAAGTTTGAAAATCAGCGACAAGTTAAAAGTTCTCTCAGTTTTGTGAATAATCATTCTCAAGCAAAATTATTTATGAAATATTAATGATAAAATTTGTTTTAAAATGCTTTTACTGCATATGGCTAAGGTTGCACTAGAAAGCATCTAAGAACCCTTGAGCTTCCGGGGCCCTCTTAATGGCCATGGACCCCTGCCGTAGGGGACATCATGCTTTGCTCTCATCAGTTCATACTCTTTCCAGTTAAGTTCCAAATTTACATGTTTGAATTTGTGGTTGTAGACTATCCTGCTGTTGGATCAATGGATTTTGTGATGCTATGGCATGCATTCCTTGGGCATGTTTGCAGAAAATGGACACTTTTTTTGAATTTTGAAATTACCCTATCTCTATAACATGATATCTATTTAAACTTCACAGAGTTTGAGCAATGGTTACTGAGGATGAAAAGTCATGTCCCTTTTATGTCATTCCGTAACAAGTATAAGTATAAACATGCATTGATTTATTGTCCAGTACTGAAAGTTCTTCTTCCACTGGTGATACAAACATTTGCAATAATGATAGGATACAATGATGATAGGGTACAATATAGACATACACATTATATAGGTAGAAATTCAATGTATGTAAACAAAAGGGTCTAAGGAAATCAGTGGAGTTACTGCAATACCCAGAAAAATTCAAGATTAATTTACATATAATAATAATAATAATAATGATAGTGGGTTCTTGTATAGCGCACATGTCTATCAGACTTGACACTTCTGGTGCTCCACAATTATTACCCCGGCTTTAGCATGGCTGCTCTAACGGCGTCATAACTGGGTTATATCATTAATTTTACAGTCTATTTCATCCAAAACCGGTTATCAACACATAAGCAGATTCAGTGCTATATAAAATGCGATATTTCATAAATTTGAGCAATGGTTGATAGGAAACTCAATTGTTGTTAAAGTACCTCATGTTACTTTTTAGTTTATATAATACCATTAATTTTTAGATATTTATTAAAATGTTCATAGTATTCTTACTTCGAAATTGAAATTGCTCTATGAACATCATTCCATAATGCCTGGAATTGCCCTACTTAACATGTACAATAATGTTTACAATGTACATGATGTATGTCACAGTACAGGTTGTTGTATTTCAAAACTTTGAGTTGATGCTGTGCTGGGCAAGCTTCCAGATAGTCAAGAGTGACAGATAAACATATATGTAAACTTTAAAGGGTGATTTAGTTTTGCAAAGATAAATGATGAGCTCCCTCCCCTTGCACTCCCCTCGCACCCCCCCCCCCCAAAAAAAAAAAAAAAAAGAAGAAGAAGAGAAAAAGAAAAAAATAATCTGAAATACACAAAAATCACCGAAAAGAAATGTAACATTTATAATGTGAAAAAAACAATTGATAGTGGTTCATGGGCACTCGGTCATCCTTCATATTGTGTTTTTATTACTCTGTACATGCACATTTACAAGACTTGTTTTTTGTTGAAATTCCACTCTATTATTAGGGAGTATGATAAAATGTTAAATGTACATGTAATACACATTGTTTTCAAATTCTTGGATTTGGTGAAAATTAGTATTTCGGGGGTTATATCTAGTTGGTCCAAGACCAAACTGGTACTATTAGTTTTCTTCATTTAGCTATGAAAGCTAATGTAATGTAAAGGACGACATTTATTTATTTATTCATTTTTGAAATATGATTAAACCCTTCCAACAAAGTACAACAAAAATGTATGAAACCTGCAATGCAACCTCACAAATTACACTGGAACCTTTATATAAAGGCAACTCTAGTGAGACAAGAAAGGTATTCTTTATGTGCAAGTTTTTAAAATTTTAATACATGTTGCATTGAGGTGCAGTATACAGTCATATAGTTCAGACCCTGCATCACACATACAGTAGCCTGTAGCCTGGCTTGATGTTCTCTGAAAAGGATTCCTGTGTTTATCTTTGTCAGGTGATCAAGAAGTCTACCACAACACACCGTCCAGACTTCATCAGGTAGAATGGCAGACAGACATGCATAACCCACACACTAGAAAGCTTGTCATGCAATCTCATGGTGAGAAAATCTCTCTCTCCCTCTCTTTATCTCTCACTCTGGCAGCCATTATCTGTGTATCCCTCTTCCACTCCTTATTTGTTCTTGCTCTGTCAATCATTATATCCCACTTTGTCCCTCTCTGTCATTCTCTGTGACTGTCTCTCTCTCACTATTTTTTGTTTATTTTGTTCTCACTCTATTTTTCTCTTTCTCAATCATTATCTGTTTACATCTGTATGTCTCTCCCAATCTTTCTATCTCTGTAGCTATTTGTTTCTCCCCTCCCCCCCCCCTTCCCGTTAGATTCTTTCTTTCCTAGTTTATATATTGTTCTCTTGCTGTCTTACTCTTCATCTCTTTATTCATTCTCCATATCATTCTCCATCTGTGTCTCCTTCACTCTATTTCTATCATTTTCTATCTATCTCTCTTCAGCTATTTCTTTCCCCTTTCTGTCATACTCTCTCTCTCTCTCTGTCTTGCTCAATTCTTATTTTCAATATGCTGCATTTACAAATGTATGTTCATGTCTGGTGACCTCAATTGATAACATGTCTACCTTGTCTTCTTCACTCAGATATTTTTGTATCACTACAAAAGCAATCTCCAGAGGACAAGGACACTTCAAGAAAACCTCAGTGAGTATTCATTTTTTGAAAAATATTTTTCCTGTTGATTCATTTAATAAATTTAATGTACATTCATTTTCAAATTAGAGTTCAATTGATGTAGTTGCTATGGCATTTTATCTTTGCAGGCACATATTGAAGTGTTTTGCTCTTTGTTCGCATGTTTGTTTGACATTAATATTGAAAAAAGGTAGTCAGTGGAATTTTACCTTTGGCATATTTCCTACTAGATTAATATAATAGGAATTCTAAAATAATCATGCAATAAAACAGTGATTTGAAATGTATTATCTCTTGTGTCCTTCATCAATTTTATATGCATACACATGATATTTCAAAGAATTTGTTAAAACCCATATCACATTAAATGTATTATGTTGATACACATTTATTTAGTTATCTTATTGTAAGTGGCGAGCAAGGTGACTAAATTTATTATGATTTCAATCACTTTTCCTTTTAGTTAATGAGTTTTCCACTAACACTGCATGCCCCAAGTTTGCATAGTGTGTGCTTTTGCAAAAATATATCATCTTCATTATCATTTCTACTCTACAGGTTGATAAAGTGCAGTCGACATTACCGTGCCTTTTTAGCTGAATGCGTGCAGGACCTCCGTAAAGCTTCATTGGGTATGTACAATAGGCAATTCTTGCTAATGAAACATAAAAGTCATACACCGTGATATTTGTCGTATGAAAGAAAACTAATGGGAACAATGTCATATGTAAGGTTTTTGACTGTCACTTTATACTCCCACATACACCTTAAGAATTGTAATGAAAAAGCACTCCCATACAAACAGCTAAATATGGAAGGAGAAAAATACTCAGTTGAAAAGGGGGAATTTTTTTGCTAGGTTTACAACACCTTCAGAATATCTGCCAATTCAATGTTATTTCAGTTCTTGGAACCTTCTCTTTAAAAACATGTAGCTGAATTTCAGACATAGATATCTACATTTAAAGATAGTCTCTTTATGAATGTAATGCAATTTGACATTGTTATTTTTGGTTTGATTTTATTGTGAAGACACTTAATGACTGTTCACCCAAAATTATGAAAAAAATGTTGTTTTTTTTTTATTTTTTATTAAGGCTGTGTGTAACATGGCAGCCCTAAGAGCTACCTTGAAAATTCTAATGCAGTGAAACAATATGAGCACTGAAAAAAAAAAATACTTACTGGAGGCTTGGGCAGATTTGCTTCAAGATTGGTGAATGAACCCTCTTTAAAAAAATCTTTTAATGAATGTACACAAAAGCCGAGTGTCGTTTAGCTCAAATATCTCTCAGAAAAAGAAAAAAAATTCCATAGAATGTCTTTTGATCCAAAGTGAAGAAAATTGTGACACATATCGGTGATATGAGAAAATTATTAATGCGTGAATTGACATGTTTTCAGCATTTTCAAATTATTTTACATTTAATATTTGTTTCCTTTTTTATTTTTCTTGTTTTGAAGATCCAAATAATGACAGATCTGAAGCACAAGAGTATGGAGACCAATGTGAAATCTTCCAGACGATAGGGCTGATATGGAGTCTGTGTGAAATCCTCTTTGTAGAGACACTGCCAGGTAAAGAGTTTTCAGAAGTAAAACTAATTAACTATTTGTCTATTCACCAGTGTTGGGTACCTCGAGATCGATCTTGATCTCGAGACCAGTCTCGAGATCGGCATCAGTAACCTCGATCTTGTTCTTGATCTCGAAGGTGTTGGTCTTGATCTTGATCTTGATCTCGGAGCTTCTGTTCTCGGAATTTTCACTCGAGATCAACATTGTTATTACTTAAATTATCAAACGAAAAAGCTTTTAAAATCGTTCACCAACCAGCGAAAACACGACTCAGTGTTGGGTACCTCGAGATCGATCTTGATCTCGAGACCAGTCTCGAGATCGGCATCAGTAACCTCGATCTTGATCTTGATCTCGGACATATCTGATCTTGATCTCAGATGTTCTGATCTCGATCTTGAGCTCTGGATCTGGATCTGGATCTCGGACTGTCTGATCTTGATCTTGATCTTGATCTCGGACCCTCTGGTCTTGGACCCAACACTGCTATTCACACAAAAATCTGGCATTGTTTACAATTTTTGTGAGGAGACAACTGTTATGGCCATAGACAGTACGTTTTTAAAAATCTCTCTGTAACCCTAGCTTGCAATGCCTACAATTTTATATTAAAAAAATGAATGTGATTTAGATTGTAAAGTTACAAGTTCAAGGTGGATTTTATTCCCCATGAAATGTTGCCATGCTCGTACAGGGAGGAAGGAGGGATCCCCGATTTTCCCATCCCCTTCTCCCAGCCATTTCAAAGTTAATAAATTGAAAGAAAATTCTTTTTTTTTTAAATTTGTACTGAATGCACAGGTATGTGTGTGACTGATAAGAGTCATACATGTATCGTACATATTTGATACTTCTGCATTTATATATGTCATCTTAGTTTTTATATTTCTGATATCTCTTTATTTCTATATATCCCATCTTTAATGCAGATTGATATGAAATTAAGATGAGAGAATAAAGTGTCCATTGCTCAAATCAAACTTTTTCTGTGATTCCCTCATCTCCATGTCTTACAATTATATATATATCCAAGAACTTTACTGATACTGGTTGTATTTGTCTTAAAAGATAAAGTCAAAGTAATTGGGAAAGGTTGATCATGTCTACATAGGAATTTGTGTATACTGTTAGGTTTTGGTACCATCAAAATGATAATTGACCCAACCTCGCTGCACATACACTGCACACAGAAATGGGTATATGGGGCTGCAAACACATGTGGCATGAATGTTCGGCTGAACACTTCAGCTATTTCTCGTTATATTTCGAATATGATGGCATTTGAAGAGCAATTCTTTTCAGGGGATATTTCTTCTATGCTGTCATTTCAAACCGACATGAAAGGAATAAGAAAGATCACAAATCATTTGTTGCCTTTCCCAGTTTTTTTTTTTTTCCTAGTTTTTAATAAAATGAGAATGTCTGTTTTATATGTGGAGCCATGTTGTTATTAATGCAGGTGGCATTGTATTACAGCAGCTTTTAGACTGGGTCAAACTACACTTCACAGAGGGTGATGTGAAAGCTAGAAATGTTCTCATGGCAGAAGAGATAGTGACTACAGAAGAATATTGGTCTGCTGTAAGTTTTCTTCAGTTTCAGAAATTAATCATAAATTCATCTTCCTACATTTTCTTTAATTTATTTTGCCCCTCTACGAGAATTCTTGTACTATTGTTGTTTTTTATATGAACTTTTATAGAGATGGTTGGGGATGTATCTGTAGTTTTTGGAGATCTTTATATAAAAATATTTCTCCTGTGGTTGTATTGTGTTATATGTTTTATTCAAAAAATATATGCATTAAAAAAAGTGGGGTTTTTTTTTAATTCCAATTTTGGATACCCCTTTATCCCATAGAATCCGTTCTGCACTGTGTAAAAGTCTTGTTCATACATTTTATTACATGTTCCTAAATGCATACAAAAGTTTGATAATCACTCAAAGAATTCAATAAATACTTGAACATTTCAGTTTGATTTTTTTTTTAAATAATGTTTTGATCACTAGTGCAAGTACTTCTGAATATTCTGTGCAAGATTGTAAATAATATTAAGGTTTAAACGTACCACTGTTGTGTATTATTTTCATTGACATGTTTCCAATGGCTTTTCTGCAGATCTACATCTACATTCTGCAAGGGAGACTCACAGAGGCCAGGCATATGTTATCATTGGATCCAAAGTTTCAACAAGACACCCATGGGGTAAGAAAGATATTGATTGGATGATCTGTTGAGCACCAGAAGGGAGTTAATTGTCCCCGCCGAACGAAGTTCGCGAGGGGACTATGAAACGGGCTCCGTTCGTGTGTGCGTGTGTGTGTGTGTGTGTGTGTGTGTGTGTGTCCGTCCGTCCGTCCGTCTGTCCGTGTGTGCTCAAATGTTAGAAAATGCTACTTCTCCTTCATTTCTTGGCCGATTTTGATTCCGATTGTTTTATCTGATAGGGCTGGGTGGGGGCTTCCAAACTTCTACACAGAATTTTGAAATTCATTAATTATGCAAATTTATGCAAATTTATTCAAAATCGATGAAAAATGCTACTTCTCCTCTATTTCACATCGGATTTTGATTCTGATTGTTTTATCTGATAGGGCTGGGTAGGGGCTACCAAACTTCTACACAAAATTTTGAAATTCATTAATTATGCAAATTTATGCAAATTTATTCAAAATCGATGAAAAATGCTACTTCTCCTCTATTTCACATCGGATTTTGATTCCGATTGTTTTATCTGATAGGGCTGGGTGGGGGCTTCCAAACTTCTACACAGAATTTTGAAATTCATTAATTATGCAAATTTATGCAAATTTATTCAAAATTGACGAAAAATGCTACTTCTCCTCTATTTCACATCGGATTTTGATTCCGATTGTTTTATCTGATAGGGCTGGGTGGGGGCTTCCAAACTTCTACACAGAATTTTGAAATTCATTATTCATGCAAATTTTTGCAAATTTATTCAAAATGGCTGAAGGTTCATAATGTTTTCATGTTTTATATTTCAGTTGTATACGTGCATTGTTGGTATTCTCTTCTTTTGCATGCAGTAACATTATTATTTTATTCACTAAAGTTTTTCACTGAAGTTTTAAGGTTCAGGCTAGTTAATTTCCACAGATCTGCACCTCCGGCGGGGACATTTATTACGCATTGCGTAATTTACTCATTCACTTGTTGAAAATGATACAAGTTAATGCCATTCTGGATCTCACCAGGTAACTTGGTAGTCCCATTACTGTGATGCTCATCTTTCATCGGAATTTTATTCAGTACAAATATGGACTTCCTACAGCATTGGAAATCTCTGTTTTATTAGCTCATCCGGCCCGAATGGGCCAGATGAGCTTATGCCGTGGCGAGGCGTCCGTCGTCCGTCGTCCGTCCGTCTGTCCGTCCGTCCTTCGTCTGTCGTCCGTCCACAATTTCAAAATGCTTCTTCTTCGCCATTTCTTACCCGATTTTAATTCCGTTTGCTTTATATGATAGCACTAGGTGGGGGATTCGAAACTTCTACACAGAATTTTGAAACTCATTAAATATGCTAATTTATGCGCATTTCTCAAAAATCACAAAAATTGCTTCTCCTTCCTCATTTATTGACCGATTTCGATTTTTTTTGTTCCATCTGAAAGACTTTCATGAGGTTCATTGAACTTCTACACAGAATTTTGAAATTTTGTCTACAAAATTAATTATGCTAATTTATGCGATATTTATTCAAAAATCACAAAAATTGCTTCTTCTTCCTCATTTATTGACCGATTTCGATTTTTTTTTTCCATCTGAAAGACTTTCATGAGGTTCATTGAACTTCTACTCGGAAATTTGAAATTTTGTCTAGAAAATTATTTATGCTAATTTATGCGAAATTTATTAAAAAGATCACAAAAATGGCTTCTTCCTCATTTATTGACCGATTTCGTTTTTTTTTTTTTTGTTCCATTTGAAAGACTTTCATGAGGTTTATTAAACTTCTACTCGGAATTTTAAAATTTTGTCTAGAAAATAATTTATGCTAATTATTTATGCAAATTTATGCAAAATTTATTAAAACATCACAAAAATTGCTTCTTCCTCATTTATTGACTGATTTTGATTTTTTTTTCTTCCATCTAAAAGACTTTCATGAAGTTCATTGAACTTCTTCATGGAATTTTGAAATTTTGTCTAGAAAATTATTTATGCTAATTTATGCGAAATTTATTACAAAATCACAAAACTTGCTTCTTCTTCCTCATTTATTGAGGAAGACTTTCATGAGGTTCATTGAACTTCTACTCGGAATTTTGAAATTTTATCTAGAAAATTATTTATGGTAATTTATACAAAATTTATTTTAACTCTTTGCCCTGTCCATTATGAAACCCATGGCTGCTGGATTATTTCAAAGGCTATACCTTTCTACATGATTTCTGTCGACATCATCAACAGAACCGAGAACCCAGAAGTGACAGTGGTCAACAATAGCGGGTTATGAGCTAATAAAGACTTGAAACAGTGAGGGACAATGCACTGAAGCCACCCTTAAATGTCCCAACCTTAAAATTCTTTTTTTACACCAATGCATAACTTATGTCATTCAGTGCTTTTCTCTTTTATTACAAATCTTAACCTTCAAATCTCTCTCAATAAAGATTTCACAGTTGGTAGAGATACCTCACCTTGACTAACTTTATGCTTTATTTCAAATTTCTCTGTCACACAGTAAAACTATTAAAATTTACATTCCCCAAAATCTTTTAACTGAAGTCGTGCAACTTGAGTTGTCAATTTCCAGACTTTCATTCATATCTACATGTCACTGTCTCCTTCCAAAACCACATTTAGCCAGATCTGCAATAGGCACTTCATCATCTGTACATGCATGTAACCAATACATGTACATTTCATCGATTCATTACAATGTCTACTGTGTTCAAAGTACAAATTGCATCAATTTCTTTGCTGCATGCCGGATGAGCGCCACATCATTGATGTGCTAGTCTTACCCCCCAACACCCTTGTACAGCATTTAAAATCCATGTTTATTTTACCCCCATTTCTTATTGCCTTCTGCCCCAGGCATATGGCAAAATAGATGAGCTGATGAGACGTATGCCTGTGTTTGGAACCCTGAGTCGACAATCCCTGGCAGAGTTTGACCTGAAATGGCGTCACTGGCAAGACATGTGTAGACAATGTCTAGAAGATCAAAGCTTCGCTTCCTATCCCAGGCTTGAGGTCATCTGTAAGATTTTGTGTGGTGATCAGTCTGTGTTGCTACAAGAGGTTGGGGATTTGATCCAAGAACTTGGTGGTTGGTATCATCTGATGGTCACTAGGCTACTCTACACCAACCCAACGGTCAAGGCTCTAGACCTTCACTACCATGCCAAGGTGAGCAAGAATTGGTCAAGATCAAAACTGATTAATCCATTCTTAACCTTCACATTTACAATGAAGTTTGGTGGAATGATTTGCTGTCTCAATTATAGCTCCCTAAGTGGCAGATTTACAGATGACATCTAGTTGCTTAATAATAGTAGCAATTTATATAGCGCCTTTTCCTCTGGATACAAAGTGCTTAATTATTGCTTCCTGTTAGGAGAGTTCATAAATTCCTGTTGTGGACACTCCTTCCCTAAGTTCCTGCAATGTGAATTACATTCACATGTCTCAAGCTGTTTTTAAAGAGTCAGTGAAATATACAGACATGTTATGTTATGTTCCTGCAACATGCTTCTCAGAGTTCATGCAATGTGTATTGCATTCACATGTTCTCAGCTGTATTGAAATAGTCAACGTTCTATGAATAAAATGTAGCGAAATACTTCATTGTCACAATTAGTACTCCCTAATTGATAGATATTACAGATGACGTCTAGTTGTTCCCTATTCGATGAGTTCACCAATTCCTTTTATGAACTCTTCCTCCCTAAGTTCCTGCAATGTGAATTAGATTCACATGTTTCAAGCTGTTTTTAAAGAGTCTGTGAAATATACAGACATGCTATGTCTATGCCATGTGAGCTTCTTGCACTCTTTTGTGGTAGAGGTGTGCAACAAATCAGAATACCCCTTACATTCCTTGTCAATTGTCTGACTGGTTAATGATTATTTAAAGTATACCAATCACCTGAAAAAATAATTTGTGTACAGCTAGAAAGTTTTAAATCAACCTCAAAGAACTTTGTCTGGTATTTTATGGGTCAACAGTTAATGAGTATAAAGGAAATAAAGGATAACATGAAAATGCTCGCACGGAACCGAACTCACAGTTTGGTTCCGCGCAAGCCTTTACTTTCGCGAGCGCGTACGGGTGCGTCGAGTAGTCTACTCACGAGTCGCTTTTACGCTTATAGAGAGTGTAATTAAAATTGCAATATCTCTTTATAGAATTAATATTTGAAGCCCATATTTTGAATATAGTATTACGACATGCAACCTCTAACATGAGAGCAAAATTATTTTTGTTGATTGGTACCCTTTAATTTATGAAAGTGCATCAAGTCAGTGTATTTAGACAATTTTCATAAAAAGCATCGATCCATAATTTTTCTCGTCTAGGGATAGGGCAAAGAGCCTAAGGTCCTGTAGTTGCTCATAAGCAAACATATACTTGCCTTTATAACGACTGCTTTCTTGTTTCCTATGAGTGGTCTTCATATAGGTTTGACATTACTTGCTTTATTAGCAATCAGGTAAACTACTCATCTTTCACATGCATGGAGTAATTTAACTGATTGACCTTTAACCTTTAGGCAAGCATGGATGCATGTGGAGTCTCTGGTAGAATGACAGCATTGGACAGCATCTTGGAAAAAGCCTTGGAGTTTGATATCTACCAGATGATCAAGATCAGCAGGTTAGGAAAACTTGGAGAATTTTTGTTCATCCTTAGTCTGAACATCTTTATAAACCCACATATGTCTCTCCTTTTCTCTCTGTCTCTTTCTCTCTCTATCTATCTGTCTATCTCCCTCTTTCTCTCCTTTTTTCATATCTTGGGATACAATTACCATTTTAATGTGTTGGGTAATTCGATGCATCTGGTGAACTATATAATTGGTCGTTTATCTAATTTACATTACTCTTGTGTTGAAATATGTCAATGCATCCTCAACGAAACACCTTGGAGCAAGTGATATTGAACTGAGAATCAAATAGCTCAGAGATATGCTGTATTTTATGTTGTGTTTATAATATATTAGAATTCTCCTGTTAATAAAAATGTATCCAGTCTTAAGTGTGACTGCAACCCACCAATGCAGTAATAAAATTGCAGTTGGTTTCTCTCTCTCTCTATCTCTCTTTTTCTCTGTTGCTGTGTACTAGTGCATACATTGAGATTTTATTGAATGACTTGATTGAAATATTCAAGTCTATATCTGATTTTTCTTACAGTGCAACATTGAGTAATTGGTGGTTTGTTGCCCACCTTGCCGATCTTCTACATCACTGTGGTCAGCTAGACTCTCATCAGCTCAAGTAAGATCACTTCTCATACCTTCTCTTTCAGTTCATATTCTTTGTTGCTTCCAAACATCATCTTAAAGTAACAGTAAACTGGAGCTCCTAAATAGCACCATCTTTCAACTGGACTTGATAAGTGTCTGTGCCTCTCACTTTCCAATCATGCCCCATTCTAGTTTGTAAAAGCTTAGAATGAACTTGCACACAAATTTCCACAATGCCAAGTCAAAAATAGTAGTTTGAAATATAAAATTTGCCTATTATTCAAACAAGCTGTTTGTCAAATTTCAAAATAAAATGCAATTAATTTACAAATTATAATTTTAATTTAGCAATCACCATAAGATGGCACTGTTCATGTTCTGCAAGTTTAATGCCACTTTGATATATTTATCCATAACTTCATTTGTATGAAAGCAAACAATCATCTGTTTAAAAGTAATCAATCATCTATAGCTTCTCTGGTACGAAAGTAAAGAGTCATTTAGAATTTTATTTATATGAAAGCATGAACCTACTTATTCCAAAATTCACATTTTGTATTCTCTTTTCTAGTTTTGGATCTGATCTCAGAGAGTTTCTTCTGCTTGAATATGCTTCTACATTGATGTCTCATAACAGGTAGGTATAGATTGTCCTTTTAATGACTTTGTGTCTAGATATTCACAGTAAAATTAACTGTTTGTCAAGGTCCTGGATTTTATGAAAATGATGCATATCTATAGAAAGGCCAAGATTAAACGATGACTGAATTAGTTGGTAAGATCTTGAAAGCTATTCAGATACAAAACAAAAAAGGGCCTTTCAAGCCAGACAAATCTGTTTTCTCCTTTTTATTCCTGTTCTGCAAAATATATATCTTCTAGTAAGAAGCCTTGTATACTGATATATCGGTCCTTTGAAATATAAACGGTAGCTAATATTTCTTGACAACAACAAAATCTTGGATTTCCTCTTGAAATTTAAAAAGTCACAAGAATTCCTAACACTTTATAAATATAAACAATATAAAGGAGAACCCTTAAAGAAATTGTCTCCAGAAACCTTTTTTCTAAAGCATGATCAACTTAGTAGCACCATAAGTGTTAATATAATGTTTCTCTTTCCTTCACTTTGCAGCTTCTGGCAAGTAGTAGCAGATTATCTTGATCACTGCCCTCATTTTGGGAGGTAAGTTCAGATGAATTATTACATGGTCTTTGAAATGAAAAATAACAGTGTACTTTAAAACTAATTAAGTCGTGAAATTGAGTTTCAGAATGTTTGAAAGACAAACTTGTTAGTCAGGCATGATATTAAGATTTTCATTCAGTGTAAAATTCCTTAGAAAGTTCATATTTTCTGTGAAAAAATATACTAAAACAGCAATTTCATCCAGATTCATCAAAGCAACAACAGCAATTTTGAATTTATCATATGAAGTAAAATGAACAGCTGGATGAAATTCATCATTTCTAATTTACATGTCTTTTAATCTAAAATGAAACTACTTGATGTCATTGTTTTATTTTGTGACACTCTCCTGTGTGGACCAAGAGGAGGTTGCAAGGAACTTTTTAAAAAAAAGGAATTATTTGTTCAATTTCTGTGCAGACATTATCTGGAGTTGTTCATTGAGAGAATCCCTCTGAAGACTGAAAGGAAAGCACTCAAAGTACTCAAAGCTTGTGAAGACAGAGACATGAAGGAACAAGGTAATACTTCATCATTCTTTGAATATTAGAAAATATTAAAATATTATTCAAAGTCTAGGTCAAGTACTGAGGATGTAAAGGTTAATGTTTTAATTCCCTGTCACATTGGTCGTTAATGATGACAAATCATTCCCACAAATGGTCTTTGCTGAAACAGTTAATCGTCCATTTTTAGCTTTCATTATCATATACTTATCTGTCCAATGGAAAATGGTTGTGGCATAATGCTTACCCAGCAGAAAATTTATGAGACGATGCCCTTTCTTTATTCACAGATTTAATGAAAGTCCTGTCCTGTCTGTAGAGAATCTATAGAGAGATGTATACATTAGTAGACCACTAGAAATGATTAAGTGTTGCTTATTCAATAATTTTGTTTCTCTCCACACAGCCCAGAGTATCTGCAAGGTGCTTGGGATGCGTTGCTATCGTCAAGGTCGCCTGGGCTCCGCCCTGACCTGGTGTCTTAGGTCACATGACCCGACCTTTGCTACGTACCTTGCTGATAAGTTCCTGACTGAGTACAGCTTGAAGGGAGGCTTCACTAACATTGACCTTCTTGATAACTTAGGAGCTGGCATGTTACTCAGTGATAGACTCACATTTCTTGGTGAGTTTTCTCTATGTTTTCACTCATGATGGAGTAAACCACCTTAAAGATAAAGTTGAGTTCTGGTCATGAAAGAAACGGTCTCACAGCAATTGGGAAAGGTTCATCATGTCTACATAAGGATTGGTGTATACTGTGAGGTTTTGAAATCATCAAAATGATTAGAAATTGACTCAATCTTGCTGAAAAGCACATGCACTGCACACGGGAATGGGTATATGGGACTCCACACACATGTTCAGCCCCAACACTTCAGCTATTTCTTGTCATATTTCCAATATAAGGTCATTTGAAGAGCAATCCTTTTCAGGGGACAACATTTCTACAATGATAATCTTCCAAACTGACATGAAAAGAATGAGAAAGCTCACAAATTATTTTTCCTCTTTGCCAGAACTCTACCTTCTCTTTAAAATGAGATAAGTGCCTACACAAGCAGCTACCTCTTTTTCTTGCCATTATTTTTGCTTTTTTGTCCCCGCCGAACGAAGTTCGCGAGGGGACTATGAAACGGGCTCCGTTCGTGTGTGCGTATGTCCGTCCGTCCGTCCGTCCGTCCGTCCGTCCGTCCGTCTGTCCGTGTGTGCTCAAACGTTAGAAAATGCTACTTCTCCGTCATTTCTTGGCCGATTTTGATTCTGATTGTTTTATCTGATAGGGCTGGGTGGGGGCTTCCAAACTTTAACACAGAATTTTGAAATTCATTAATTATGCAAATTTATGCAAATTTATTCAAAATTGACGAAAAATGCTACTTCTCCTCTATTTCACATCGGATTTTGATTCCGATTGTTTTATCTGATAGGGCTGGGTGGGGGCTTCCAAACTTCTACACAGAATTTTGAAATTCATTAATTATGCAAATTTATGCAAATTTATTCAAAATTGACGAAAAACGCTACTTCTCCTCTATTTCACATCGGATTTTGATTCCGATTGTTTTATCTGATAGGGCAGGGTGGGGGCTTCCAAACTTCTACACAGAATTTTGAAATTCATTATTCATGCAAATTTATGCAAATTTATTCAAAATGGCTGAAGGTTCATAATGTTTTCATGTTTTATATTTCAGTTGTATACATGAATTGTTGGTATTCTCTTCTTTTGCATGCAGTAACATTATTATTTTATTCACTAAAGTTTTTCACTGAAGTTTTAAGGTTCAGGCTAGTTAATTTCCACAGATCTGCACTTCCGGCGGGGACATTTATTACGCATTGCGTAATTTACTCATTCACTTGTTTAAAAATGGTTTATTGAGACATATGTGAACAAGGTCCCTAGGGATCTGTCAAGTACAAACCTAAAAATTGTGAATTTTACAAGCAAACATTCATGTTCAGTGTTCATAGTTCATGACATCACTATATATGTCAGAGTCATGAAAAGCAGCACTACTTCAAATTTATACTGGATGGCTGATACTTACATTTTGCAAAGAAGAAGTCACATTACTTTCAAGAACAAATATAGGAAACATTAATGTGACTGTGTATTTTAATATTCCATATTCCTTGTTGTCTCTCATGATTTAGGCAAGTACCGTGAATTCCATCGTCTGTATGAGCAGGGAGACTTCAGTGATGCTGCAGCTCTTCTACTCTCATTGCTTCGAGCGAGACTCGCCCCAAAACAGTTAGTACATCATCCAAAAATTTGTTTAAAGCTTTTACATTTTTGTCAGATTTTCTATAACCGAAGTATTAGCTCTAGTCTGGGAAGTTGACTTTGCTGTAATAATTGGTCACATAGGAGGCCATATAATTGGGATTTTCAAATTCTGTGCAAAGCCTATGCCCAAGTTTAAATACAATAACAATGTGTGCTCATTTTGTGTATATAGTATATGTGATAGATATTGCCCTTTGTTTTGGATAGACTCATATCTTAGCCTAGTGTATATTTATATTTTGGAATTCATATGTTGGATAATCATTAAAGGTACTTCATCCCTTTTCGAGCCCTAAATTTTTAAGTTGTGTGAGTATGCAATAAATTATAAAAGAATTATAATTGGAAAACCTGTGCGGATGTCTGTCTTCCTTTCACGGTATGTGTCTATTCTTCCTCTCTCCCTCCTTCTCATGGGTACAGGAGCTAAAGTACACATTTGCGTAGTCCACTCGTCAGGTATAAAAACCATCTGGACAAAATCTTCCCTCTATTATGGCAGAGTTGATAGATTTTCCGTTTAGCTCAAACTGCTCAATTAATAACGATGACTTGTTATCTCTCTCGCAAACTTATACTGTCCCTACGATAGGCAACTCTGACTATGACGAATACATAACAAATTCCATTGAGAACAACACAGCTGAACTTGCCTACAACTTTTACCAAAATGTCGAAAGCGGCCAACTGATTACTTCACACTACTACACAGAAAAACCTTTCAATCATACCTTAACTCCAGTAGTGATGAAGGAAAAAAAGCTAAGATTATACGTAGAAAATAGCCATCTACCCAAATCATCAATTGGATTAACTGAGGCATGGTTTTCCCACACTCCCAGTTCTCACCCTTTTCATGTTTTCCTGTAAACTTGTGCCTAAAAACCCTGTTTTTGCTCCTGCTCTCATCCTCTCTTCCTTTTTATTTCCTGTCTCTTATTTTACAACTCTCTCCCTCTTTCTTTTCCTATAAACCTATGTAAGCACACCGTAAATTTGTAATTTTCGCCCCTTCGCTTCATTGTATATGTTAGGTCAATAATGATCCGTTTGTGTAAATTATTTTTGTACTCTTCTAAATACCCTTATCTTTGTATTGTTAGTTTGATAATTGATATATACAAAGTTATTACATTGTTTTATGTGTAATCATTGAATCTATATGTATCATGTATGATTATTTTGAAACAGGAGAAATAAATATATGAAATAAAATAAAATCAAGATTATATTTTGCTTTTAAGTAAGTAATTTTTTTGTTCATGTGCAATGGGAGAAAGTTTAAGTTATTTTTATAAATGTTTTAGTTAAAAACAAGGTAATCATTCTTTTTTTCCTGCATCTCATCTCTTCAAGGTTTTGGTTGACCCTTCTAACTGATGCTCTACCACTGCTTGAACTGGACGAGGTTGTGTTCAGCAGTAAGCAGACGTATGAGCTGCTACGATGTCATGAGGAGCTAGAGAGATGGTTCAAATCAGAGGAATACCAGACACAGATCTTACCTAAGAAGAGCAAGGTCAGTGATTCAGTACTCATCGGATTTAATGATATTGAAGTTGCAGATTAAGTTTGTTTTTTAGATATTAGCAAGTAATACTGATAGCTGACTTCAATTATTTCTCAAGGTATCAATACAGAAGAATATTTAAATGTTATCCTGTTGGTCTAAGAATGTAGTCTTATGCAATTACCTGTCTATCCGGAAAGAAACAAAAAAGAACAGCTTGGTTTTTGTGAATTTTAAAGTAACCTCACATTGTAATGACAGTGGCATTCAATATCCTAATGAACCCATCTTCCTGATAAAAATGGCACAGGGGTTTGGAATAATTGATGACCATACTCAAGACTCTATCTTGATCAGCCCACATAACTTCAAAAGTTGTTTTATTGTTTTTTTCTTTCTTTCTTGTTGATTTCTTTCCAGGGCCAATTGGAATTGGAGAAGGAGAAGCTAGAACTGCTTCAGCTAGGTCTATCCAGGAACATAGCACAGGCTTTGCTTCAAGAGGGATGTGGATCACTGCAAAGATCATGATACACAGTGTCTCATAAAAACCATTGAACTGAATGTTACACAGACTTTGCTTTGAGAGGGATGTGGATCACTTCAAAGATTGTGATACGCAATGTCTCACAAAAACCATAGCACAGACTTTGCTTTAAGAGGAATGTAGATCCCATAAAAGATTGAGATACAGAGTGTCTCATGAAAACCATTGAACTAAACACAGCACAGGCTATGCTTCTAGAGGGATGCAGATCACTTCAAAGATGGTGATACAGAGTGTCTCATGAAAATCATTGGACTGGAGATAGCACAGACTTTGCTTCGAGAGGAATGTAGATCACATCAAAGATTGAGATACAGAGTGTCTCATGAAATCCATTGAATTAAACACAGCACAGGCTGTTCTTCTGGGGGGATGTGGATCACTTCAAATATGGTGATACAGAGTGTCTCATGAAAATCATTGGACTGGAAATAGCATAGACTTTGCTTCAAGAGGAATGTAGATCACTTCAAAGATTGTGATACAGAGTGTCTCATGAAAACCTTTGAACTAAACACAGCACAGGCTATACTTCTAGAGGGATGTGGATCACTTCAAAGATTGTGATACTGAGTGTCTCATGAAAACCTTTGAACTAAACACAACACAGGCTATACTTCTAGAGGGATGTGGATCACTTCAAAGACGGTGATACAGAGTGCCTCATGAAAATCATTGAATTGAACATAGCACAGACTTTGCTTCGAGAGGAATACATGGTGTCAAGATATTACATATTTGTTGTGCAGACGAAGAAACAAGAACATTGTTCATGTCTCAAAATAATTTTTTTTTAAATCTGTAGAAATCATTATCATGCAAGGCGAATTATAGACCCAAGAACCTAGAGCATATAAGAAGTAAAGTTAACAGTTTATACAGTGCATCATAAAAGTGCTATGAATTTCAAGAATCATAAAGTCTTAATATTTTGTACACTTCTTGAAAACTTGATTTTGAAGAGAAAGAAGCTGAAGCAAAGGTAGCTGCATGGAAATAAAAGATTATTTGATATCTCTATTACTTTCAGTACAGTTCTTTCACATTCCTGTTGGATACCATGCCTGGAATTAATGGAAGAAACAAACATATGGAATGCAAATTATACATTTCTTCAAATTGCAGATGTATGTATTGAATATTTTATGAAAACAACACATTATGAGAAGAATGAGGAAATTGGACTTTGTTTTGAAGCAAATCATTTTATGTATTCTTGAGGACCACACTGACATCAAGAAGTGCCTTCTCATATGCAGCATTTGCTGAAGCAGCTACCCTGATAGAAGACCCAAGTTATGTAGATTGCTCATTGCTATGTGAATGTGTACTAGAACATTAAAGGGTACCAATCACCAAAAGATATTTTGCTCTGTATGTTAGAGGATCCATGTCATTTTACTATATTCAGAAAAATGGGTTTCAAATATTAATTCTATAAAGAGATATTGTAATTTTAATTACACGCTCTATAGGCGTAAAAGCGACTCATGAGTAGACTACTCAACGTACCCGTACGCGCTCGCCAAGATAAGGGCTCGCGCGGAACCGAACTCTAAGTTTGGTTCCGCATGCTATCCTTCATTTCATTCATACTCTCTAACGGTTGACCTATAGAATGCCAGATAAAGTTCTTTGAGGTTGATTTTATACTTTCTAACTGTACACAAATCATTTTTCAGGTGATTGGTATACTTTAAGTTGTTTGTTGTACACACTAAGTGTGGTTGCTATCTGACTTCTAGCCTCCAGCCTTTCCAGTTTATACAGTATTTTCAATTATATTTTCATTAAATGCAAGGTACCCTTAACTGTATTTACAGTTACATGTCAACTTTCAAGGTACCTGCACAAGTATATCCTCAGAATGTGAAGAGGTGCTACTTATACATGTACCTTCTTGTAAAAGGAGTTATGATGTCATTCAAGTGGATAAGGCATACCAGCCTCTTTTTCTTGTCTCTCTTGGACAGTAATTTATGATTTTCACTTGTATGCAATTAACTTTCTGCACTAGTATACTGTTGTCAGTAAAGAATGGGTTACAGTAAAAAACAACAACCCCAAAACAATTAAAATAACTTTAAAGGTACTTCATAACTTTTGCAGACTAACACAAAATTCAGTGAAATTTTACACAGGTTTAGTAGACATCCTGTAGATATTGCCTATGAAATTTCAAGGTCACAAGTTCTATAACTCCTTTGTAAGAGATGAAAATACTTCTATCGCAGAGGAAGCTATTCAGAAATCAAAGCACGTACATGTACTAGTAACGGTAAAAAAATAATGGTAAAAATGACTTCTTTTTTTTAATTGGAAAGAAATGAAGTGTTACCAAATTGTCATTATTTACTTAAAAGCAATTCTAATCCGCACAAGTTTTCCAATTATAATTGCTTTGTAATTTATTGCATACTCACCTGACTTCAAAATTTAGGGCTGCAGAAGGGATGAAGTACCATTAAGACAAATATATGAGGTTGATTTTCATGCACATTTCATCTGCTGATCAGTGCTAGAAGGGCATTGACTCCTATTACTCATATTAGTTAATGCCCTTCTGGCTTTCAGCATACAATTTATTTGTTATTTGCTTTTCTGAGAGTATCTTCTACTATCTTCAGCATCACTCCTTTAAACAGCATCTTTTATTTGCTTTGCTTTTTGTGATCACTCTATGATGATATCCACATCCACACTACATGTATCTGAATATTATGTGTAGGCTACTTTGAAATCTGAAATTTCTGCCAACCCCCCCCCCCCCCCCCTATATATGCTGTCAAATGTGTAAATAAGTAGAAAACTATAATTTTGCAACTTGGTAGTGAAAACTAACAGTCACAGTTCATGATCATAAAAAATTAGTTGCAATCGCTGAAATCATTAGGCATTATGCATTGGAAATATACGGAGTCATGCCCTACATGCTGTGAGGCCTGCAAAGCCCCATTAATTTACAAAAATCAATGATGCTTTCTAAAAATAACTATTCCATGTTAATCAGGTGACTGCATAGACAATGGATAGCCCTGTTATATTGTACAGTGACATGTTGAATTTCATTTATCAAATACAGTGGAGCCTTGTTATAACAAACTCTCATTATAACAAGGTCATTTTGCCGGTCCCACTTCTTTGTATCTATTGATTTTTAGCCCTGATATAACAAGGTTTTCATATAAAGAAATGATTTCCTTGGTCCAAAGGAGTTTGTTATAACAAGGTTCCACTGCAGTGGGTGATAGTTTTGTCTTGTCATATGTTTTATGTGTATGTGTAAAATATAAATCATGCTGAGAAAATCCTCTTTTAGACTTTTCAATGAAAGGAACATTTTCTCAATCATTTGTACCATACCGATCTGATTTATTTACTGAATGTACTCTATAGGGATCAAAATCCCATTACTCTATGTTTCATTGTCACAGTAATGTTCAAAATGTGCATGTCAGAAAAGAACAAAAATACATGTTGTATAATTAACCTGAAGTAATACGGGATTAATACTATTGAAAATGCATGTTAAATGATTATGAAATCACCTCCAATACGATAAACATGTTTGCATCAGTATACAGTACCATATGTATGTATATTAAAGTCATTTATACATGTACATATCATTCATCAGTTTTCATCAACTGGCTTAATATTCATTCTGTTGATTATGTGGTCTTGATCTGTGAGTGAGTGATATGAAATGTGTTCTTTAGAAACAGGATTACTGAAAATGATTTTGACCTCAGGATGGATATACCTGTTTATCATCATCATCATCATCATCATTTTTACCACCACCAACACAATACTTGATTATATCTAAATAAGCAACAAGGCAAACAGTCAAACCCATTTGAGTTTGTATGGATAGTACAATAGCATTATCCCTTTAAAACAAAACACTGTCTATGGAGAACTTATTCTCAAGATCCATCACACTGTCACCCCAACAGCCCCTATGCTATGGGACATATATAGATAGATAAATACGTGTATGTGCACCTATCATGGCCCCATTAGATATGAATGACACAGGCTACTCGTGAAGCTCATTTAGGTGCTAGTTAATTGACATGTTTTTGGCTTCTCTTGATAGCAAAATAAAATCTCTCTCTCTCTCTCTCTCTCTCTCTCACTCATGTACCTATACCCCTACATTTCTCTATCTCTTTCCTTTTCAACTCTCCTTATATCCCTCTCTCTTTCGCAATATCATCTTTGATTCATTATATTAATCATCTCCATCATCATCTTGACTACCACCGACTTCAACACATCGCAAAGAGTATCATCAGCAGCATCATCACCACCACCACCATCACCATCATCATAATCATCATCACCACCACCACCACCACCACCACCATCATCACCACCACCATCACCACCACCACCATCATCATCACCACCACCATCACCACCACCATCATCACCACCACCATCACCACCATCATCATCATCACCACCACCACCACCATCAGCAGCAGCAGCATCATCAGCAGCATCATCATCATCACCACCATCACCATCATCAGCAGCAGCAGCACCATCATCATAATCACCACCACCACCACCACCACCACCATCATCATCATCATCATCATCACCATCATCATCACCACCATCGCCATCATCGTTTTGCTGAATTTGTCAATAGGCATGTGGTCATAATAGGTTTATATTGCGTCAGTATAAATTGCACCAGAAGATACTCGTCGAGAATAGCAATTAACTTTGTTAAAATGTCAAACTGATGCAAACGGCCCAAGCAGTCTTTGTATAAGTTAATTGATGAGGGAGAATGTATCATCATGATTACCGAGAGTGTTAGAGCCGAACACTACATACGTTTAGATTGTGATAATGAGAAATGTGATAAGAAAGCGAGGATATGATAGGTGAAGAGAGAATTAGAGAAAGAGATAAAGGGGAGGGAGAAAGAGAGGGGGGCTGCTTTTTTCCTCCCGTTTCCCCTCATTTTTTCTCCCGTATTGTTAAGACGTGTGGGCTTCTTTTCTTGCACGTTCCCTTTTCTGTACTTTACTGGGACCTCTCAAAGGGCTTCACGATCAGGCCAGTCTTCGCATATTTTATTACCGAATGAGTTTACCCGTAGGAATATGTCATTTTGAGTATTGGTTACAGACAAATCACTGTACAGTAGAGAATATGATCCACTTCCTAACACATTGGTTTCTGCGTATCAATCCTCCACATGTACCAGTAAAATACAGGTCATCAATTTTAAGTGTCTGCTCCTGCTCCTGCAAGATATCATGTTTTGGCCAAAATTTGTTTGTCTCAACTTAAGAAAAATAGAATATTTATAGGTCTTTGTCTTCTATGTACTTTTCCTTTCTTTTCAAAATTACTTTTATGACTTAATGTATATGTTTGATACACCATCCAAAGAATTACTTTCCATTGTTTAGGATTTATTAATGTGATGCAATGAAATAAACTATATTGAAAATTAGAAGTGAAACTTTTTCTGTATGTTTTCGATGACTTGGGCGAGAGATATACATATTACGACCTCGCAAAATAACAATCATAACTTACTAAGGAATCAGTTTTTATACTACAAAATGCATTTTTTCGGGGGGGGGGTGAACAGACACAGATCCCCCCCCCCCCCCGCGGTCGTAACTAGAAATCGCCGCCCCTGCTAACAATCCATATAGATAATCCGTCTTTATCTTAAAAGACATCTTTATTCTATGTGATATGAATACATTCAAAGCATAAAGTTACAACTTTCAGAATTCACAGGAACATTTTCTTCTGGAATATTGTAACTTGCAGCGTGTTGTGTGTGTGTGGAGGGGGGGGGGGGGAGTAAAAGTCAATAATTTTCTGGTCAAACAAACAAAATAACTCGATTTTTCAAAACTTGATGGAGGCAAAATATATATTTTTGCGGGTACTTGGATGGTCGAGTGATAATTAGTTAATTACTGACATGCAAGAAGATCAATTCAAAGGGGGATTCGATTGTCCATTAGACACTTCTTTATATATCCCAGCGCCATTGACGTATAAACTACGTAAATCCATTCCGATGCCATTAGACTTTATGATGATCGAGAGACAAACAAGGACCGTTGTCCATCTTTTCATGATGGGTGGGGTGTCTTCAGACAAATCGTCTCAATTATATGGCGTCATCGTGTGCAAAATATTTTTTTCACCTTTGAACTTTGAAAGAGATTGCCACTATAAGTGGGTGTGGAGGTGAAGTGGTCCCCATTCTCTTACATTTTTAGAACTACTGAATGTGAACAGTCGGTTGTTGATATCATTAATCCTCTGCTTTGTGAAGACGTTTTGAAGATAATACATAGTTCAGCCACAAGGGCAGGAAAACAATTTTGACATTTAAATTATAGAAATTAATTATATTATAATCATTACCTTTTGAAAGAGAAGTATTATGGTATTGGCAAATGATGTAGCGTGGGATCAGACATTAATAGTGGGGCACCGGGATCATGGAGGGGGGGGGCATGAGTCGGCCTACAAAATGAGATGGTTTTTACTATATATAGATGGATTAAATGATAATTATCAGGGGAGGGTGTTGGAAGGAGCCGTAGCACTAGTGTATTCAATGGGGGAGGGGCAGGAGGCAATTTGCCCCCCCCCCCTTGACGGATTTTCAACCATGAATGAAAGAATAAATAAAGTTGTCCAAACACTTTCAATCGAAACGCAATGGGACCAAATATCTATGACTCACTGTGCTGCTGCTTGTGTACATGGCTAATGACATTACAATGGATTAAAAACATATCAAATCAAAAGTATAATTTACAAAATTATGAATAGATGAGTGAAAGTAACATCGGACGACCTACCCTCCCCCCCCCCCCCTCCCCTTCGACGCAAAAAAAAAAATTAAAAAAAACAAAACAAGGTCCAGATACGCCACTGAGCCGTTAGTCTTCCTTTCACTCACCCGGCTCTCCACCTCCCTCTTTTTCTCTGTCTTTTTTTCTTCATTTTTTTTTCTCTCCATTTAATTGGGAAATGGGCCCACGGTCCCGTATCTACGCCACTGTTATTGTTTATACATGCATCTGTCAGATGGGGCAGAAAATTTTTAATTTGATGGGCATGTTTAACTTAACGCAATGTGATACCAAATGTCCTATAGGGCTACTTTTTTATTATTATTATTTATTTTCTTCTTCTTTTTCTTCTTCTTTTCACAAGTTCTTGTTTAATTCCCCTGTAAAACAGTGGGTTCAGCCATTTTGGGATACTGATCACGTCACGGTGGGGGGGGGGGGGGGGACACACTGACTAAAAGTTGGACGAAGTTACAAGAGAACAAGACCACCGTGAGAGTGGGGTGAAGGGTGGTTACTGCTTTTCTCCTCTCGGTTTCACTCCCTGTCTTCCTCTTCTCCCCTTTTTTCTCTATTTGATCAGATGGGCACGTGCCAGTTGCTTATGTATCTACGCCCCTGGTTAAAGGACCAATTTTGTCCGAGTGTCCTGTTACTAAAGATTCATTTTGCCTGCATTGATTGAATTCCAACATGTAATAAAATAAAAGAGTGGTAGCCACCCATGGAATGTACCGACTTTCCCCTACCAAAGTGCCGAGGGGGAAAAAAAAATCATTTTCGATATTGCTCCTCCCCCCCCCCCCCCCTCCCCGCCTCCCCCAATCTCTTGGCTACAACTACAAATGCGGTAAATACAGAGGCCTAATACCGTTTTTTCGAAGTTAGAGATAGATATATTTGTCTTTCTGCTCAAATTCTCAAAAGAGAGCCCATATTTCATTTCTCGATCATCTCAGTTTTCTGCGTCATGGCAACATCGACACCGCATCATACTGTACATGTTGTACCCGGAAGTACGTGTCAACACGTACGTACATATACATGTGTACAACGCTGACATTGGATTTTATAACTCAGTGTGCCTGTGACGTAAAGTTTTTCTCTCAAGCCTGATTCTGATGACTTTCTTTCTTCTTTTCACTATGTGGAACCCTGATTCTTTGTAAGAAGTAAGTGTTGAAATATATAATTCTTATGTTCTTAACACGTTTGGTCGTGGAATTAATACAAAAAACGATGCTACAATTTCGCTGTAGCTGTCGGTTTCATTCAATCGTATCTCTCTATCTGTGAAAGCTCCGGGCAATGAGTGCATTTGTTGTCATTTGTTTGCGGAGAAGTGGCGGGGTGGCACCTTGAGCCGATCGAATCGTTCTCGCTCGGGATTGGGCCTAATGGCCCAAGGTTATATCTTAACCTTGTTCATTGGATAAATGCTAATGGCTAGGTTCGAGGTGTGAATGTGTATGAGAAAGTTCGGTCAAGTATAATTCAATGATATATTCTTGTTGCAATGGTACAAAATAGTATTATAGACTCATATATAGTCATGGATTGTATTTCCGAACAGCATTGTATTACCGAACGCGTACAGTTAAGCGCCTAAAATGGCTTTCATACGCATGGGACTACGCGTATGTTCTCCACACTATTTCACACACACAACACAGGGCAGAAGATCATAAAATGAGGCAAAAAACATAAGGAATATCTTATAACCTGCTCTCATCACCCCCAGTCTTCATCCCATTGGCCCCAAATCGGGGTAGCTGGTAGGTTGTGTCTTTTTCCCATACATGGAGGTGGCACACGTTCGGTAATACTCTACCTTTTTCAAGGGACCAAAACGCCACGTCATTGGGAAGGGGTTCGCTCGGAAGGGAATATCCTATTAAATCTACGTTGTCTTTTTCAAATTCCATCAATTTCTTTTTCTGTAGGACTTTGAGCATTCATTATCATATGTAAGTTTGACAGATATTCATGTAATATTTTATTTGCTATGGTTGATTTTGTGAAAAGTGTTTGGAAATAAGGTCCACTACCATACTTGTCATCGAGAGTCGAGTGCAAGTGTGTTTTTGAGGCAGTCACTTATCCAATGAACAAGGTTAAATAAATGGAGGCAGTAGGTTACCACATACAGGGTCGGGCTAACTCGGCACTAGGGCAAACTCGGCACTGCGCAGTGACTATATGTATGTTTGAAGAGTTGAAGTCCACGCTACACACCGTACCCTTTTTTAGCCTTAAATTTCATGTTTTGTATAATTTTACTTCTTTAAATTTTTGACATTACTTCTTTGCTAATCATTTTAATCATTGATATCAAATAATTTGAATTTAAGTGTTTTGAAATGTGTAATTAAATGCGAAAATCAACACAAGTGTTTGCAATCAATTTAACTCTCTGGGCTCACTCAGCCGCGATTTCCCGCCAAGGCCGAGTTCGCCCTAGTGCTGATTTAGCCCAGATCCCCACATACATGTACGTGAGGTTATTGTAACCTTGCACTCCGTTCCTTCGTACCCCGAAGAATTGCTTCTCATTCATAGCAAGTGTGTCTTCTCTAGCACACAGACATCAGTGGAAAAGGAGCAAGATGGCCAGCCAAAAACAGCCTGAAAATTTCACCTGATCAAGATGATAAAGATCCTATTGAAGAATCTGGCATGAAATTAGATATTCTATCATCCTAAAATGTAGAAGGAAGTATTTTCTCAAAATTTTACTGATTATATTGGTATTTTTACCTCTTCAACTTAGCGGACGTGACTGCTGCCGAAATTGACACAGGCCCACATAGTGATGGTTCCTTGAGTGGTACATGTGTAGGATACAGAAAAATTGTAGGCCTACATGCTAGGCCTACACTACACGCTAAGCCTACTACATGTACATGCTGACAAAGATTCTTATTCCATCATTAATTTTTTATTGTTACTGTAGTAAGACAACCATATTTCTGATTTTTTTAAAATCACTAATAGAAATACATTACAGCTTTCCAAGAGAGTATGCTGATCATACATTTGTTGTAAATTAGATGTATTTCATGTATTGAGATGTTCATGATTTCCACCATACTTGTACATGTACATGTTAGCCTAAATCAGTAGAGAAACTTTAGTTTTCAATGCAGGTAATTAACCCTTGCCTTCAGGACTCCATTTGTTCCTGTATTAAGAATACTGGAGTTGTTGACTAATTCAGTAGTGTACAGGTTAACCCAACCAAGAGTGGCATTCATATAATAAATCAATTAAAATACTGAGAAAATACTAAAATACTGAGAAAATATGTGACAGTTCTTGACTTAATATCTTTACATCATAGTTACAGTCAAGCAGAGCTGCTGATGAAAAAAAATAAATAAATAAAAATAGACTGCAGACATGTAAAGAACAAGAATATGCAAGAATTTGAGTCTTACAGTGGAAGAAAGTGTTATTTTGTGAATATGGCCACTATTATTTTTTTCAAGATTATTGCAAGATTTTTTGAAAGTGTTCAATATGGCATTCTTAATACACAAATCGATCTACTTCAGGGTGAATAATGTGCTTTACTGATTAAATTGAGCATTAAAAAAAAAAATCACATAAATAACAGAAATACTTACATGTAAATATCAACATATTGGCAGTGATGAAACTTATATTCATAAAAAAGTGAAACTGATTGTGGCATCCTTAAATGTTCTTAGCCTTACAATGTATTTAGAGACCTAAATGAGCGTACTATTCCAATGCACAAAGACCTGTGTATCATTGTTTGAATTATGCCTGTATATTGTACAAGAAGTAGGCTAATCAGTTTGCCAATATAGAATTGCTCAGTGAATAGTAAGATGTAGGATAATTAGGCAGCTAAACAAATCCTCCACTTTCCCTATTAGATCAATCAAAATCATTATCTCATCTCTCTCTCTCTCTCTCTCTTTGTCTCTTGTTATTTTTTTTGCTGCAGCATATCTTGTAGGTCTCTCTTGCTCCCATTCCCTCTGCATTTCTCTTCCACATTTTCCCTACTGATTATATGTGTGAGAGAGAACATTTCTCTTCCTCTTTTTCTATCTGTGTGTGGAGAGAGAGAGAGAGAGAGAGAGAGAGAGAGAGAGAGAGAGAGAGAGAGAGAGAGAGAGAGAGAGAGCAATTTCTCTGCCTCATTCTCCATTTCCTTCTAGTTATTGATTGTGTATGAGGTGGAGACCTTGGCCCCTGAGCTAATTAGTTTGCCCATCAATAGTGACTTATTGATCAGACAGCAACGTCTAGATGTGACAGGTGTTCCCTCTCACTGAAGCTACTGCTCACTTTAAACAAAATTTATTAACGTATATCATTTATGCTTTATGATTAAGATGTAACTACTTATATTTTTGTAAATTTGTAGTAAACACTCATTTTTTTGTGGCATGATATTCTACTGTAGGAGTAAACATGCTGTTATGTACTGGTACTGTATGTTAGCCTAAAGAGGAAGTGAAAGATACCGTACTAACTACTAAATTGTAATATGTAAAGTGAAAATGAAAGTAAATTAAGGAAATCTTTGGTTGTCTCCTGCACGTGAGATAGTCGTGACTTGATGTACATGTAAAGATGATTTCTTTATGCGTACAATTTTTTATGCCTACATGTACAACAGCAATGCATGTCCATCCATTTCAGGGGAGTGTAGGAGAGTACATTTGAAGTGTAGCATTAGCGATTGGGATCTAAGCAGATGCTTAGGGTTAAAAATTTAATAGCATTGAGATTGTATTTCTATCTCCTTTGCTCACTGCCTTTGGTCAAGCTGCTCAAGCAAGACTATTAATTAGTTGTTCATCACTGGTCAGTTGAGGTAGAAACCTTATTCATATGTCTGTACAGGTGTACCTTGGAATGATGTAGGACATAGCAGTCTAATTGATAATTTCCCTGTGAATGAACTAACAAGGTACTATTGAATACATAACAAAAAATCTGATAGTTGAAGGACATTTACAGTACATGTACAACTGGACAGATCTACATGTACAAATGTACAGTATTAACACATTGAACATACTGGAACACAAGCATAGATTTTTCACAGTATAATCAGGGAAATGTTACTTACTTTACATTTCCCTGGTTTAATGTCATAATTGATTTTAAAGTGCATTACAGTCAGTATTATTTTCAGTATTATTTGATTATGGGATAAGAATTTCAAAAGAAGAGTATGTTTGAACTGTAATGATATGACAAGGATATATGATGCCAAAGTCAGACAATACATATTGAATACTTACAATATTATGTATATATGGAATCCTCGGGGAAATTTCCCTGGAATCCTATACATGTAGGCCATACTAGAGGAAATCCTACTTGCATTTCCTCGGCTACAATGTGCATGAATTCATATACCAGAAAACATGCTGAGCACTGAGAATTGGAGAAGAGGAAGGAGAATGAAAATAAATCTCTTGCTGCACATTTTGTACTTGGTTTTATTGGTGTTAACCTACATATAGACAATGGCATCGATAATGGTTCAAATTCAATAGTCACGAAATTTACTGGAAACATTAAATGATAGTGAAATTTTATAATTGCTATATAGGCAACAAAAGCAGGATTTTTAGATTGTTGGATAGGATTTTAGGTGATCAGTGTTGCCAAGGGACCTGCTAATTTCAAGCCCTGAAAATGATATTGTACATGTAGTTATTGGTTGGGAGCTTGAATAAAATACAGTTTTGTTTTAAATGATCAGTTTATTTATTTATTTTAGAAATTTGTTTTCTAAGGGATGTGTACATACATGTATAGGTCTATTCCAGTAGCCTGAGAAGAGAACCCAAAAGATCAGTTGGACAAGTGTCTGAATCCCCTTTCATATACACTGTTTTTTTCTTTGGAAATTCTCCACTGATAAAGTATTGATTTTTAGAAATTAATTCTTTTGATAATATTCAATTTGGGAAGTCTTATTCTAAGAACTTCTCATGCAAAATCACAGAAGATATCAGACCTCAATCTTGAAGTATTTTGTTTTCGCGATGGCTTAGTGGTAGAGCAGTGGTCTCATAACTGGGAGACCCGGGTTCGAAACCAAGTGGATGCGCTAGTGCCCTTTGGTAAAGCATAAATCCTCTTTACCAAGTCCCTCTGAGAGGACTTAAAGCTGGGGGTCCCCTGGTTGCTTACTTACAAGCATACACATGCTTTCTTAGCAGTCACTCCAGTCACGTAAAATAAACCATCAAATCTTTTCTTTCAAAACCTTTTTAACCTTTCATAATAGCTTTAAAAATGAAAAATGACCCTTAAAGTGCAAAGATATTATAATTGAAGGCAAGATTGTGCATTTTGTGTAATAAAGGAGATTGGAAACCACAAACAATCATCTTCCCCTGATTTCCTTTCCATATGGGATACATGAGAATGCGGATCTGTGATATTCACACTTGTATGAGATGCAATCAGGATGTGTAACCATGGTGATGACACATCATGCTATGCATCCATCAATCTCTCTCTTCAGAATTGTAATGTGAGAAAATGATAGACCCTTGAGAAAGTGATCCCCTTCTTGCAAAATCATTGCAGCCTTTAAAGTGTTTTATTTGTCATAAATGATGCATTTAAAATCTGGTAGGCTGTTATGTATGTATATACATGTATATCAAAGTAAATCCAGAACAGTGATTATATTCAGCACTTTGTTTCTCAGGAAAATTGCTTCATTATTATTAATTCTGTTACAACAATTTTTATAAAATGCAATGGAGGAGTTAAAAATATAGCTTGTAAGTTTTTTTGTTTTTTTTTAAAGAAACATTCTTTATTAATATTGCTTTCCAGTGTATGGTTTAAACAAGGAGAACTACTTCTTTCTTTTACATTTGTGTTTGTATAATTTCATAAAAGTCCTGTTGTCAAACATATAGGCTGATCTATCTGACAGGGATACCCTGTTTAAAGAAGCAATACCAAATAAATTGATAACAATGTCTTATTGTTCCCAAAGAGAAATTATTCTTTAAAATGGCATTGTCAAAATACTCTTGAAGTTTGTATTGCTGTAAAAAGAGAGACATTGAGTCAACCCTCTTTACTTCCCACAGCCACACAAATAACCATTTTGCTTATAGGTGATTGGAATAAAGGCCTAAATATCTCCAACCTTTACACTCAAACATTTTCATGTTTATGTCGGCTGAGAGCATAAGGGCAATAATTCATAATAGTTTTATATAGAATTAATGCCCTTCTGGCTCTCAACAAGAAAAGAAACACTGAAGGAGATGAACCCAACACAAGATCTAGTATTCTGCAAATGCCAAATGAATATTCATGAGAGTTTTTGTCATTCTGCTTACATACAGAATTGGCTTGAGACTGCAAGTGCTTCTAAGACTTTTTTTATAGATGCGTTAAAGCTAACGCATCGTTCTTGGCTAGAAACATGATCGCTAAACAGATTTGTGAAAGCATCTCAGACTACGTGGATCGTGTTCACACCATGTTGACATACCATTAGGAAATGTCAGTTATTCACACAGACAAGCAATCGATGGTTTCCATGGCTACAACACTTCTATCTGAGAGCAATAGCAGTGTAAGATATCTGCTGCAGGAAATCAAAGATTAGATGACGTTGTAATTTGAAGAGACTCTCTTCCTTGAACAATGCTCAATTTCAGACATTTTATAGGGCCTTTCACATGAGAAATCAAATTGTGAATATCGTGTGAAGAAAATGTTTAATGAAACATACAAATGATACAAGAAATATGTAGGGAAACGAGCGTATAGGATGAATGCTGAATGAACAAAATATAATATTGTGGAATACTAATATTAATGTGGAAGGAAGTGTGCAGTGTTCATATTTCTCATACTGGTACTTTGTATTTAGATGTCATTCGCCCAGTGAAGAGAATCAAAGATTTGAAGAGACTCTCTTCCTTAAGCGGTACTCAGTGTCCGTTGTTTCTTAGGGCCTTTCACATGAGAAGAAAGTTACTATGAAGAAACACTGTGTAAATGAAACATAATACAATGTAGTGAAAGGGACATGTACGCATATGAGAAATATATAAGATACTTCCAAAATACTTCCAAAAGCTGTGCACTTCTCTTCCAAAATAATTTTGAGGAGAAGTTCACAGCTGTGTACAATTTTTCCACTACACATCAAGTCAACCCTTCATTGAATTCTCAAAGAAATTGCTGCTTAAACCTCCCCTTGTCTGTATCAGTGTATGATACAACGTTTTACCGTTGAAAGTTAAAAGCGGTTTTGTTAACACAAGCAAATTAACTAAGGTATAGCTATAAAACATTGAATAGGAATCCATGTCTTAATGTCCCAGAATGAAGAATGAATGGCTTGTATGTTTAATCACGTAATACATACATGTATGCGATTGCATATTGCAAGTATTGACCAATAAAGTGTTGATTTACGAGTCATTTCATATTCATGTTCATTTGCTGACAGGCATTGTGTGTTGACAAAGTCTGCTTTATCTTTTTCATTTTTTATTGTAAGACTATTGTAACTTTGTTGCCTTTGAGTGAAATTGAAAGCAGTAGATGATGTTTTAAAAATAGATTAATTAGGTCTTTGCATCATTGATATCAATTTCTTTCCCAAAATATATTAAGTTTGTTGTTAATAATATGATCATACAAAGTTTTTTATATTATTGAATTGAAATCATTGGTATTATTATAAACCTGTGAGATAATCCTTTTAAAAGCTTTTACCGTATCAGTATTTCCCAACAGGATAAATCGAAAGGTTCAATATGAATAACATCCTGTTAGTTTTTGACACTTTTCAAGGTGTCAGCAACAACAAAAACAGTGGGTGGGTGATAAAGCGGAAAGTATTCTTCAAGTCATCATGACAGTTAAAAGTAATGTCTTACTGGATGTCATCACTAGGCCTTTTATGACAAGAGCAGGAAAAAAAGTTGTATGGATATACATGTATCCTATAGAAAGTCTGTATTGATCATTCCTACAGGGTCATGTATGTACATGTAAGTGATGGGACATTTGCGATTGGCTGTATTTTGTCAAAATATATAGAGGGTTCAGGCTTTGGTTGCGAATGGGTTTGGGGTTAGGTTCAGGGTTAGGAATAGTACTCATGGGTTTCAGATTGAAGTGAGGAATCTGACGTATGGGCTGGTCACATTTGTCCGATAACGATAACAACATTTTTCATTTTCATTCAATTTCAAGGTACAACCTAGAGCTACTGTACCTGCACATGTACTATTAACCCTTTCAGGACAGGAATTATTTAAGGGCTAAATTGATCAAATTTCTTTCTTCCACTTGGCAACAATAAAATTTTTACTTTAGTGCTACATCCTTCTAATAAGGTGTAATGTCTTTGAAAACAATATACTGTACATGGTTACAAATTTTGTTAAAAAGTTGAAAAAATTGCTAATTTTGATTTTAAAACTCCAAAGATTTTGAACCACTCAATGTGTTGCCAATTTAGGGATTTTAGAGCTTATTCTCATTTTTAAAATTCCTGGCTTCAAACGCAATATAGTCATGTAACAAAAATAGACATAGCATGTGCAGAAATTTTTGCTCTTTCTACTCATGCATCTGGTATATTTTTTAAAGCTTGGAATCAAAGGTTATTGAGCCAAACCACAAAATGTGGTCAATTGTCTCGAAAGGGTAGTAACAGACACAAACATATTCACATGTACACACCATACATGTAGTAGGGTGTACCTTTAACTGAAAATCTCATTATCAGACAAATGTGACCAGCTCTTTACGAAAGTAACTAACAAAGGAGCACTTGTTGAAGGAGTTGTTCATTTGTGATATGTATTGCTGATCCTTGTATGTGATCATTTGTGATATATTGCTGATCCTTGTATGTGATCTTAGTATGTATGATAAGTTTTTGTCTTTGACAAATCCTTTTTACATCACCTCAAGAACTTGAATTATTTGCATGCTTAACAGCACTCCTACACATCATAACCATTGTCACCATAACAACTACCCCTAGGTTACCCCCCCCCCTTTGACAACTACCCCTCCCCCTCTCCTGTAGACCACTGCCCTCAAGTAGGATGTAACACTCAGAGGGAATCAGGGTATTGTCAGGGGGGTGGGGGTTCTTAGGAGAGTACTTGACCCAACGGAGTAATTATGTGGGGGTAATTTTACCAAGGGAGGGGGTAATTATTGTAGGGAGTCCAAGAAGGGGAGAGGGGAAGATATTTTTGCTCCCCCCCCCCCCAGAATCTGTCATTGTATCTGCATATAAGTGAATGGTTTTCTATCAAAACTGTGCCAAAAGCACCAAGTTAGCTACATGTATATCACTGTTAGTTCAAAGTTGTCTCATACTGTATTGCAGAGCCACAGGCTTATCATTTGGCACATAATTTTCTTGTATGAATGGGGTACCCCTCTGTGTACATTACACATGGGACTAGGCTGTGCCATTCTCACACCTTGCTTTATTAAACATTAAAGCAGGTGCTTATTCATGGTCAATGACAGAATGCACCGAGGAATTCATCGATCTTCAAAAAACCTTCCCACATTTACGATAATATCTTGAAGCGCTGGCTATCTCCTGTTCAATACTCAGTAGAGGAATGCAAAATTAATATATGTTTTTGTTTATGTAGACTCATACCTGGAATAACATCCTTTTCATGAGTGCCATATTGTCTTGTCTAGATCTACAAGAATTGAAAAGCATTCATGAAATCTAATACACACATTTTGTTTTGATTAATTAGCATTAGAATTTTGTTCATTTTATTTTTAAATATTATTTCAAATGCTACTGGAATGTAGTTTTAAAATTTTAGGCAGAATTGATAGATGGATCCTTTTTTCACATATACATTTCCATTGTACGTAGGCCCCTATTTACACAAATATAAACAGGCATATGGAATGTTTCATAATAATTTTGAAAATTTCCTTTCATGGGAAATGTGGCAATAAGGTTATGCTGCATGTAATTTTTCTTTACACCTACAGGGAGGTATGTTACCTATGTACATTGAGTATTGCAATACAGGCCTGTACTAAGTATATATTTTTTAAAGAAAGACACTCACACATATATTAGTATGCCAAACACCATAAAATAAAAGAGCAATGTATATGAAATGCCTTGCTCAGGGGCATAAGAGCCGTGACGGGGACCAAACCCTCGCATTTCCATTCAAGTGTTTTTAACCGCTCGACTATGACACTTTACAGTAGATGCAATTGGAAGCCTGTGAATTACTGATTTTAATAGACAATTCATTTTAGAAGTAAATTATATACATGCATTATGATTTACAAATAATATCTTTCTTTTCTCATGATCAGTGTGTAAATTGCCATTCGCTTTTCAGAGTTTTAAATATATTTGAGTTCCATTTTAAGCTGATCCCAGTTTGAATGTCATTTGATACTCAAATAATAATTGCTAGTATGTTTTTAGCAATCCTTCTCTGGCAGATTAATGTATGATATCTTCTTATTTTTATAGGTTCATTCTGCACAGTACATCAAGACATCAGTATTCACAGTCTATTCTAACAACATCTAAAAGTGACACAAGACAGGACATGTCATCTAGACATCAGTATTCATAGCCTATTCTAATGACATCCCAATCTAAAAGTGACTCAAGACAGTGCATGTCGTGAAGTGGAGAAAGTGACATGAACAAATACATCATTAATCTGTAAGCTGATCATGTAACCCTGCGACTTGTATATGGAGGATTACAAGTAATTGCGCACAAAATCAGTGCATGCATGGAATGACAAAGACCCAGTGTCTCCTTTCGTGATCTGAGTCCGGTAACGTCCCCCGCGGCAGGTTGCATTGAGATGTCATCCTCACCCCGGTCTTCATCCATAATTCATCTCTCAGTCTCAGGTTAAACAGTGTTGAGGCATACGGGAGTGCATCCCAGCGGAGAAGAGTTTACGCAAGGCTTGCCGATGAGGACGAAACGTGCACGGTCTGCTTCATCCATAATTGAGGGAAGAGAGCCCACCTACGCACAGCTGGCAAGCGCTTCAACAAACAGTCATTTCACGCTCGCAGGAGCGGGTAAAACAAATCGCTCTCCAAACACACACATGAACATGCGCAGTGTCTGCTGCAGTTCTGTTCCACTAGACTGCTACCTTTATATGCAGGAGGTGTGATTTGATTTTCGACTTGGGGAAACATTTAATGGCAACAACTCTTCTCTTCCTCCTCTCCATCTCTCTCTCTCTCTCTGTCTCTCTCACTCCCAGGCTTTATTACATTTCCCCAACTGAGAGAGAATATATTTGTGAGACAACATGCATCATATTGCATTTTGATTGATACAATAAGGAACTTGCCTGAAACCTCGCCTGCGAGATGAAACAGTCATTCATCAGATATTGAATTGTGAGCACTCTTGCTGGTATTGATCCAAGGGAACCAGAGAGACTCCAACATATGGTTGTAACCAAACGGTTACATCTCAGGGATTGAACAAAGTGATTTCATTCCCATTCCAAATGATTGCTCGCCAGTGATTAACATCAACCACAATGGCTTTTCTGCGGATGATTCTACCATTTATTTTTGCTATATTTACATTCCTCATCCCTGCCTATCTCACAGAAGAATCAACAGCTCAAAAATGGAACTACTGTGTCGTTGGGGCTGGCCCCTCCGGCTTGCAGATGGGCTACTTCCTGGAGAAGGCAGGGCGCAGTTATGTCATCTTTGAGAAAGCGAACGTGAGTGGGGCCTTTTTTACCACCTACCCTCGCCATCGCAAACTGATCAGCATTAATAAGAGACATACCGGAAAGACTAACAAAGAGTTTAATATGAGACATGACTGGAATTCTCTTCTTAGTGATGATCCAACTTTACTCATGAAGTAAGTATAATTTTTTTTTCAAGTAATGCCTAAGAAAAATTCATGTTTTCCTGTAAAAAAGGTAATAATAATCAGTAATAATCAGGTACATGTACATGAAAATGGACGAGTAGAAAAATGTTCATGTAATGCAACAGAGTTGTACATGTAGAATTGGGGCGCCGACATTTGCTCCTGCAACATTTGCTTCACAGTCCATATCTCGAAAGGTCAAAGGTTAAGGTCAAGATCATGATTTGTTTTTTTGTTGACAATGTGAAGATTAGGATTAGGGTTAGGTTTAGGTTTAGGTTTAGGATTAGGATTAACTTGGCAAAGTTAGACCGAAGCAATTGTCGCAGGAGCAAATGTCATTCATTCGTATAATTACTTGTTTTTTACATCACTAAAAGAATTTTATGGTTCATTGTTGGAACTTTGGAAGATAACGAAAAAAGAAACATCAGAAGAAATAGAATGCATTTGCATGATGTATATTTGCATATATATGGAGATTAAGCATATGGATTTAAATCTTCTCTTAAACTGCCTGTTATGTAACCAAGGATGTATATATGACATGATGATGTGTTTCTGCTGCTGTCAAAAATTGTGTATTTAAAAGAGAATGATTTCAACTTATTAGATTAACTGTTTCAGCATTTCTTTACATGTACTTGCTTTAGATCTTTTTACAATATTATCCCTCTTTGTAATAAGTACATGTATGCCTTTGCATTATGGACACATTTTTACTTGCCATGCTCTAAATTTTGCTTTTGCTACCTTTTCAATTCAAAGACCTATTGTAATGAATATTTTAGGGATGAAATAGAAATTTGTGGTAATTTGCATCATAGCCCAATCATTTTCATTCATTAAAGTGTACCGATCACCTGAAAAATAATTTGTGTACAGCTAGTAAGTATAAAATCAACCTCAAAGAACTTTGTCTGGTATTATATAGGTCAACCGTTAATTGGTATGAAGGAAATAAAGGATAACATGAAAATGCTTGCGCGGAACCGAACTCAGAGTTTGGTTCCGCACGACCCTTTACCTTGATGAGCGCATAAGGGTGCGTCGAGTAGTCTACTCACCAGTCGCTTTTACGCTTATAGAGAGTGTAATCAAAATTGCAATATCTCTTTATAGAATTAATATTTGAAGCCCATACTTTGAATATAGTATAACGACATGCAACCTCTATACAGAGCAAAATTATTTTTGGTGATTGGTACCCTTTAAATATAATCTATATTGATTTTTAAAGTACAGTACTTCTGTCTTCAGTCTAGTTTAGGCTTTCTCTTATTTTTCTCCTTCAATTCTTGAAAGAGCTTATGTATATACAAATGTACATGTATGTATGTATATCTCTCATGACACTTCAAAGTTCATTGAGCGAACAGATCATTTTTGTTTATCTGCAAACAGCTCTCAAAAGGCCCGTCCTCATCAGCCCGAGTTTCAAAAATAGGTCGCTAATTCTGATCAGGGGAAACTAACCCGATCAGAGCTAGCTCGAAGTAGTTTGTAATGAAGATGCAAATAGCCAGGCTATTTCATGGGTTTCATCTCGAGTGTACAAACCCAAGTCAACTTGGGTTTTTTGTGAAATAGCAGGCTATATTTGGCGAATTAGCCCGCTTATTTGCAGGTGAAGACGCACTCGGGTTAATTTATTCCTGACACCAATTCTAGAAATTTTGTTTTCCTTATGCATTTCTTGTTTTTCTTCTCTCTTTCTTCCCCCCCCCCCCTATTCTCTATTCTTCCTACTGTTCTTATGTATTTATTTGTTTTCCTTCTTTCCTCTTCTCTTTATATATCCTTATATATTTCTTGTTTTTCCTTTATATATTTCTTTGCTTTTCCTTTATATATTTCTATGTTTTTTTCATTTAGCTTTTTCTGTTTATTGTCCCCGCCGAACGAAGTTCGCGAGGGGACTATGAAACGGGCTCCGTTCGTGTGTGCGTGTGTCCGTCCGTCCGTCCGTCCGTCCGTCCGTCCGTCTGTCCGTGTGTGCTCAAATGTTAGAAAATGCTACTTCTCCGTCATTTCTTGGCTGATTTTGATTCTGATTGTTTTATCTGATAGGGCTGGGTGGGGGCTTCCAAACTTCTTCACAGAATTTTGAAATTCATTAATTATGCAAATTTATGCAAATTTATTCAAAATTGACGAAAAATGCTACTTCTCCTCTATTTCACATCGGATTTTGATTCCGATTGTTTTATCTGATATGGCTGGGTGGGGGCTTCCAAACTTCTACACAGAATTTTGAAATTCATTAATTATGCAAAGTTATGCAAATTTATTCAAAATTGACGAAAAATGCTACTTCTCCTCTATTTCACATCGGATTTTGATTCCGATTGTTTTATCTGATAGGGCTGGGTGGGGGCTTCCAAACTTCTACACAGAATTTTGAAATTCATTAATTATGCAAATTTATTCAAAATTGACGAAAAATGCTACTTCTCCTCTATTTCACATCGGATTTTGATTCCGATTGTTTTATCTGATAGGGCTGGGTGGGGGCTTCCAAACTTCTACACAGAATTTTGAAATTCATTAATTATGCAAATTTATGGAAATTTATTCAAAATTGACGAAAAATGCTACTTCTCTATTTCACATCGGATTTTGATTCCGATTGTTTTATCTGATAGGGCTGGGTGGGGGCTTCCAAACTTCTACACAGAATTTTGAAATTCATTATTCATGCAAATTTATGCAAATTTATTCAAAATGGCTGAAGGTTCATAATGTTTTCATGTTTTATATTTCAGTTGTGTACATGCATTGTTGGTATTCTCTTCTTTTGCATGCAGTAACATTATTATTTTATTCACTAAAGTTTTTCACTGAAGTTTTAAGGTTCAGGCTAGTTAATTTCCACAGATCTGCACTTCCAGCGGGGACATTTATTACGCATTGCGTAATTTACTCATTCACTTGTTCAATATGCATTTCTCTTTTCTTTCCTTCCTCTTTTCTTTATGTGTTTCCTTGTTTTCTAACTTTTTATCCTTTCCTTTTGTATTTCTTTGTTTTCCTTCTATCCTTTTCTCTTTGTATTTCCTTATATATTTCTTTGTTTTTCCTTTTTTCTGTTTATTCTTATGCATTTCTCTTTCTTCTTTCTTTCCTCTTTTCTTTATGTCTTTCCTTGTTTTATTCTCTCCCTTTTATCATTTCCTTATTTATTTCTTTGTTTTCTCCATTCTTTTATTCTTCTTTCTATTCTTATGTTTTTCTTTGTTCTTCTTTTTATCCTCTTCTCTTTATATTTCTTTATGTATCTCTTTGTTTTTCCTTCTCTCATTTTATCTTTTCCCTATGTATTTCTTTGCTCTTTTCTTTTCATATATCCTATGTATTTCTTTGATTTCCCATCTTCGAAGTGCACATGCTCTGTAGCTCAAGTTTATTCCAAGAATGAGCAGGAGTCGCTCGACTCGGGCTGATGGAGATGGGGTTTTTCAAACTCTGATTTTTTTTTCTTGAGAAGCGTTGATCAGGCTAGAATCTTGAGCTAGAGCAAACTCAGGCTGATGGTGATGGAGATGCCCCTAAAGACAATGCAAAGTTTCTATAAACACAAACTGAGCATATGATAACACTTCTTTGTATTTACAACTTATCATACTTGTCATTCCTCTTACGTGTGGTATTGTATTCTTTTCTGGTGACAATCACTACATTTGCTCCTGCGACATTTGCTCCTCTGTCCACATCTCGAAAGGTCAGAGGCAGTGTAAAAATTAAAATTTCTTTCATGAGGGCTACTTAGAAGTCCACCTATTGTGTTCAGAGATTTTAATGCACTACGACCCATGGGCAGAAATATTATTTGACGGTGGCTCTTTTTCCATTTACGGTGGCTTTTTCAAGAGTTTTGGGGGCTAATCGCCCTTAGCCCCCGCTTATTTTTTTCACTGGTCAGAGGTTAAGGTCACGGTCATGATTTGGTTTTTAGTAAAGGACAATGTGAAGATTAGGATTAGGATTAGGGTTAGGTTTAGGTTTAGGATTAACATGGCAAAGTTAAACCGGAGCAATTGTCGCAGGAGCAAATGTCATGGAACCGCTTTTCTGCATGGAAGTAATTAGTAACCCTTCTTCTGTGTTTTGCGATGCATTTTTTTTTCCTTTTTGTCTCCTTTTCCTCCCTTTTACCATTTATTCTCTTATCTCTCTCCCTAGTTTGGGCTCTTTTCCTGTTGCCCCAAGCAGGGATGGATCCAGTTTTGAAAAGGATGGCAGGGGGGGGGGCACAATTTTGAAAAATATCTCACAAGCACAAAAAAAAGGAAAATAAAAAAAGGTTATTACCCTTTTTTCAGTGCTTATTTACTTTCTAAAAATTTTGTGAGTTAACCATACAATGGAATCCATTTCTTGTAGAATATGTACATGTATGTATTTATAGAAAATTATCTTTGTCACACTATATTCCGTTACAGGCATTACTCCAAGGAGTTTTTTCCTGATGCTGACACATATGTAAAATACCTCCATGACTACACAACCAAGCTTGGTCTGAATGTCCAGTATGATACAGAGATCTCTGATATACAAAGACATGAACTGCCTGCAAAGAATGGACAGTACTTCAGTATGCAAGACCAACATGGTAACAGCTATCATTGCAGGTATGTTTAAAAAAGAAAAACAGTGATTATAATTATGATAATAATAACTCAAAATTTTATATCGTGCAATTTCTGTACATTTGTACTAACAAGAGCAAACAAGAAATAACACTTGATACTCAATCATGTAAGGAGAAGGATACATGTAGTCAGACAGATGAGAATTTAGTAGGAGAATTGGAGAATAAAAGAGTTGCAAAAATGAGTAAAAGCATTTCTGTGGAGAATTTCCTGAAACAGGTGAGTTTTCAGATTGAACTGAATTTAATAAAGTTGAAATGGTATTGTATTTAAAACACTTTCGCAGCCCTAGGGCTGAATAGGCCTGTTTACAAAGTTATTCAAATTTATGGATGTTTCTTTCCTGGGGACCTAGTAATGAGGTATTCCATTAACCTGTTATTAATGAATGAACCACAATACTTGGAATCCAGTTTGCATACATTACTTGTTGCTATGTCTGACAAATCTCTTACTGACTTTCAGGTTGTCAAGAGCAACCTTTGTTTTAAAAGTATGCATAAAATTTGAATATATTTGTGAACAGGTCTATTGCAGTAGGATTCACAATTAAAAACAGTCAAACCTGTATATAAAGACCTATCGATCGAGGGAGACAAAAAAGGTTCTTCTCTATGAACAGGTTGTCTTTATGTACAGGTTTCTTTAATAAATGTTTCAATGAGAAACACTTTTCAAGAGAAACAAAAATTGCAATCTTTATGTACAGGTTTCTTTAATAAATGTTTCAATGTGAAACACTTTTCAAGGGAAACAAAAACTGTGGTCTTTATAGACAGGTGGTCTTTCAATAGAGGTCACAAAAGCAGATTTGACTATACATGGTATGAAAATACATTAATAATGAATTACAACAAACATTAATTATTCAGTAAGCAATGAGGTAATGATAATAGACTAGTTCACGGTTAGCACATGTCCCAAATGACCCCGAATATCCACAGATCTCAGTAAAATATGGAGAAGTCCCACTTTGTACATTTTGAAATAATCACTCCTACAGCAATGGAGGTGCTACATACATGTAAATAGCCACTGTTTGTTTCCCCCTTTCAGAGAATACTTCCACCTGTGTATCATCGAGTGCACTGCTTGTGCATAAATGAATAATGATTACATAACTTTCATGGGCACGTATCCAGTATTTTGTCTCCGTGTATTTCACAATTTGGTCTTCAATGACCTTTATCTCCTCATGCGCAGACTGTAACCGTGAACTGGCTTATTAAATAGAAAAGAAATATCTTGAGGGTAGATGGAAACAAGAGGGGATAGGGAAGGTGAAGAAAATAAAAGTTAGAATCAGTGAAACTTTAACAATAATGAGGATAGTTATAACAATGGTAAAATTTAAACAGCAAGTAATTAATGTATGTTCCATTCCTACTAGATTATGTTAAACATGTATGGAGTAAATTTTGTGTATGAATGAATTAAAAATTTAAATGTGTATCTAGGAATGGAACATCTGTTGATTTTTGAAGATGTTAATTGAGGATGCATGCATAAATGAGGGGGGTGATTGTTCCAGAGTTTTGGAGCGGCACTAACGTAAGTATGATCTCCAAGAGAAACTACTCACAAAAAATTTCCACATTTTGGAGTTTGGCTTGAAATCACTTTTTATTCATAGTCCCTGAAATCTGTATCATGAATTCATGGTCAGAAAGGGCACACATTTCTGCTCAACCTGTGACCTTCTTGTTGTAATAAGGCGATGTGGCGTTTGACGTCAGGAATTCTAAAAAATAAAAAATAAATGAATAAATAAATGGAAATTGGCATACACTGTGTATGTCAGTACATGTATATTGATTAAATTGTTTACAATCATATAACTACAAGTCATCATAATGCAAACATAAGGGATGACACTGAATGCTATGTAATGAACATGGGCAAATTTCTTCGCTCTTTTTCTTGCAGTTTCTGGGTCATTGTCAATGTAATTTAGAGGCAATGTAGATTTTATTACTTCAGAATTGAGGAGATACGTGTACATCCAAATCATCCCCCCCCCCCCATACGTATGTTCGTGACAATATCCGGGAGTCGAATGCAGGAGTTGGAGAGATAATTGATGCGCAGCTTTTATTTCCTGTTTGGATGTATGTTTGAAAGAGAAAAATCCATCTATTTATAAGATTGCTCTTCACAGTACACACACACACACAAAAAAAAAAATAGAAAAATACCATATGGTAGGCTCAGATTGGATAGGAATTGCAGGTTGTTTCATTTTAAACTATAGTAAAGTACAGTCTGTATGTAATATGATAAATCACATATGTTGGCTGAATGGAAATATTGAATGGTATATCATAATATGCTATAAATAGATAGAATTCACAGGTTGATAAATTTCACTGTATTCATGCAGTCATCTCTTCATGCCTTTGTATGCTAATCAGTATTTATTGATATGACAAAATATCCTTTATCTTAATTGCCTTATGATGCCAGTAAAATAAAGTTCAAATTCAATCAGAGCAGAATATAATTATCAAAATGTACTGACTTGTACAGCATAAACATAAGATTAAAGTATAAAACACTTCATAAGCATTGGTTTGTACACTACAAACTATCAAATGAAAAGCTGTTTTCATACATGTATGCTAGTACAGGTGTAACCAAATTGGGCTTTTTAAAAATATTTTTCTTATCTCCTTTTATTAATCTCCAATTGATTATCATTTTCCTCATCTTGATTTGGACATTCTGTTGATTTGAAAAGTCTATTTATTTGTAAAGTCAAACCAAAAATAAAGCAATAAACAAACCATATGTTATTGCTGTAACAGGATATGTCTGCCAGTCTGTAATCATATAAAGTGGAAACTCACTATAGCGAGGCCCTTAGGACCATGAACATTGCCTAGTTATATCAGGAAAAAAATACCAAAAGAACATAAAGACTGGGGACCAGCAAAATTACCTTGTTATATCCAGAATCTTGTTATATTGCAGCTCTTTTTAGTGAGTTTCCACTGTATAGTTTACAAGGGCAATCTTTGTTGACATTGTTTTTCACCTTCTCCGAATCTGTCAAATTTGCTTGAAGGTTGTATTCATAGTGGTGATAGCTCATACACACTGTTTTCATGAGTGTTGTTTCAAAGCAACATGTGTACATATGAACAGACCTTACAGTCTCTCAGGAAATGACAAAATACAATATTGGCTGTATATTTGATCAAACGGTTCAGCCGCGCCTCCATAATACTCAGAAATGACAAAGCTTTATAATTAATTTGGTTGTCCATCCTGAAAGGTCAGCCATTTTTTGTGAAGTCCCAGATATTAATGAGTGCTAGGCAATCCACATTGGCTTTTTTGTATGTTTATTATGCAATATATGATTGAAAGATTGAGAAAGTAAAATCAACATTACATTCTTTTTGTAAAAGTACGAAGAGATGGACAGAAAGAGAGAGAGAGAGAAGGAATGAAAATTAGAAAATAAGAAAATAAGAAAGACAAGGAAATGACAGAATGTCAAGTGGAGCAAGACAGAGAGAACAATAGCAAGAGAGAGAGAGAGAGAGAAAGAGAAAGTAGGAAAGAGGTTTAGAAAGAGTTGAAAAGGAGAAGGAAATAATTTTTTTAGAAAGGCATGCAGAGGGAGAGAAGAGAAAGATTGCTAAAAAAATTAAAAGGAGAAAGAGAGAGCAAGTGTGGGTATGTGTATGTGTATGTATGTCAGAGAGAGATAGATAGAGTGGGAAACAAAAGGGATGGAAGAAAGATAGAGAAAGAGTAGGAAAGAGAGTTTGAAAAAAGAGAGAAAGTCTAGCAGATGGAGAGGGAGAGATCATGAGAGAGAAATATAGAAGAGACATCTATATACATGTATGTCGATTAAGTATCAGTATCATCACACTGTCCATAATCTATATCACTGCACGTCCAGGTGTATATATATAGATTCAGATTATGAAAAGCCAAGGATATATATATATAGCCCTGTATTCTCCATATAAGCTTTCTGTGAACTCCATCTTCATCTAGAACGATGGACATCATCTTGAAGTAAACAGCACTCCTGGCCACCTGCCGGTGATGCAGGCACGCTCCAGCTTAATTGAGCGTCGTGCTATTCACAAAATTTATGCCGTTTCAAACAATTACTCTGTCTGGAGTGTTCTTCGCTCTTGTCCTCAGGGTGCGTGTAATAGATGTACATGTATAGCATGAGAATAATGGTAGAAAAAGTGTATAGCTATACAATTTATGTCAGCTCCTTTTCCTCTTTCTTTCTCCTCTCTCTTTCTCTCTCTCTGTCTCTCTGTCTCTCTATCTCTCTGTCTCTCTCTCTTGCTGTAATACTTTCTGTCTTTTCCTTCTATTTTTCTCTTTCTCTCATTTCTCTGTTTCTATTTATACAGAAACTCTCTCAATAATAATAATACTATAGTGTAGTAATAATAATATTATTATTGATAATAATGATGATCTGATGAAAATCATCATAATCACAATGTCTAATTGTAACATAAAAAATAGTCATTGATAATAATAGTGATAATGTTATTGCTTTCTTCATTAATATTATTATTATTCAATTGATTATGATTAATTTATTATTATTTAACAGCAATTATCACCTCAATTCCATTCAAACAGAGTTATGATTATCAGTACTGGTATGCACAAGCCTAACATACCGCCATTTAAAGGCCAGGAGTACTCAGAAGGCTATGAAGATATGTCTCTGGATCGTGATGATTTCGAGGGAAAGAGCGTTCTCATCCTAGGGAGAGGTAACTCCGCCTTCGAGACAGCGGACCACATCATTGGTTCAACCAACGTTATCCACCTCCTTGGGAGGTCAAGGGTCAAAATGGCTTGGGAGACACATTATGTGGGTGATCTGAGGTATGTATGATACAGAAGCCAACTTTAATGAGTACACCCTCAACAAAAAGTTACAAATTCTAATTAAACTTTTTTAAAAAGATGGATAAAAAATAAGCTTTAAGCCAATGATAATAATCTTAATATAAGATTATTCTATATGTAAAGTGCATAAAGAATTAAGTATCAATTATAATGTGCGAAATAAATTTAATATTATCATCATCATCATCATCATCATCATTATTATTATTATTATTATTATTAACTTTTGATCTGATTTTGTGAACATACATGTACCTTTAACCCATGTTTGTGCTGTGAGTCAAGAATTTGAGTGTGAACAATGTGTTCGGATAAGAAGGTCTAGATATTTATTCCAGAAACAGAAACAATTACCTCTATCATGAAGTTCATGAGGAATGTATGGAAGATACTGTAAAACCAGAAATTTGTGGTCGAGATCCGCGAAAGTTTCATGCCGCGAAATAATCACAATTGAAACAACATAAAATTATTGCAATTCACGAAAGTTTCTTGGAGCAAAATTGGCTGTCATTAACAATTCACAAAAGTTTCATGCCGCAAAATAATCAATCACAATTGAAACAGCATAAAATTATTGTAATTCGAGAAAGTTTTTTGGAGCAAAATTGGCTGTCATTAACGATTCCCGAAAGGTTTTATGTCGCAAAAGTTTCTGGTTTGACAGTATTTAATGACCAATTTATCAATGAAGCAATGAATTTTAAGTGAATATTTTACTCTTTTAAGTTTATCCATGATAATTGTTCAAAAAATTTTGTTATCCAGAAGGGGTTTACAATCGTTGACACAAATTTGATCGTTGATCCATGTAGAGCTATCAACAATGGTTTATTGGATACATATCAACTCAAATCTCTGGATGGCTTGATAGAGGCAGACATGAGAGAGCTGTCTCTGATCAAGCGACAAGATGGCCGCCTACAGCTGATCCCAGAGGGTGGCGATAGCATCATGGCAACAGTGGACACGCTTGACGTTGATAACTTTGCGCTAAGAGAGCCATACGACAAAGTTATCCGGTGTCTTGGTTTTACCTTTGACTTCTCTATCTTTGAAAAGTAAGTTTCTTCGTTCTGTTTCTCATTTTGATTGGTATTAGGATATCTCATTTGATAATATCATAATTAGGTATCTAAATGAGAACTTTCTTGCTTTGTAACCTTTTTGATATACTATGTTTTACACCAGCAAACCTGTGCATGTACATGTATAATTAATAAACGTTTCTACAGATAGTAGAAGATGGATTAATGAGACAACATTTTTATGTGCCATTTTTGTCATGAAGATCTTTCATGATCCTATCGGTTCTTAAAAAGCTTTAAAAAATTGGCTAATGTGGTACTTACATTGTTGGTGCTCTGACTAGTCCTCTTATAGTTCTCACTGTTAATCACTTGGTGGTCTTAGTAAGTTTGGGGGACTTCCAAAAGAAGTAAAAAACCAAGGGTAAATTCTCCCACCAAGAGTACTAGTAATAAACCTGCACAGGACTTTGTTCCTTCCAAATGATTATACCCTAGCTCAGATAGGATTAAAAGCTATATACTTTCTTAGCAGACAGGTAAAGTAAAATGTCAATCAATCAACTATCTGTACAGAGGCCATTGTTTCTTTCCACCTTTCATTAATGTAGTTCTACAACACCGCAGCAAGGGACAAAGGGAAGAACAAAGAAGTACCCCTACATCAAGGCCAATTACGAGGCTGCAGGGATAAGGGGAATGTTCTTTGCTGGAACCAATACCCATTCCATTGACTTCAAAAAGTCTGCCGGAGGTTTCATCCATGGATTCAGATATACAAGTAAAGTGATTTACCTCAAGCATTTACACAACATGTTGAATGTTCAGTATAGTGATCTTGTTATAGTCCATAATATCACATTATGATGTAACATCTCAAAGTGTTCCACAATGTCTTGGAGATTAGTTTTTTGCCTTTAGCTCTGGCGACCGTTATCAGTTCCTTTTTCACTTCAAGAAATGAATTCTACTATGTACATGATACTTTTATGTTACTTTTGAACCAGAGACTTTCGCAAATTGTAATGACAGGTATTGGAGCTAGAAACTTAGTGAATTACAAAAAGTAGGTGTAATTCGCACACTTAGCATGATAAATAATTCAGGACTCTGTACCACTTGTACTTGGGAACTTTTCAGATTTTATAGCACATACACTGTATGTTGAATATAGTAGCTTATGTATATAAAAAGTTATTTTATCATATTACTGAAAGCTTATGTATATTATTCTACATGTATGTTTTCTGTTCTATAGCACGTGCTTTACATCATTTGTTGGAATGGCGATACCACTACAATCCCTGGCCTTCAGTCAGACTGCCAATGATGGAGCTATTAGATCGCATCGTCAGACGATTAAACGAGGCATCAGGGCTCTACCAGATGTTCTATGTCTTGGCTGATGTCATTATTCTTCATAAGTATGCACTCTTCTTTCTTTTCTGTTTTTTTTTTTGTGTGAGGAGGGGGGGGGAGTATGACTACTCAAATTTTTTTCAGACGGGGGGTATGCTGCAGCCGCCCTCGAAACGGGGTTAAAGGAACTGACGGGAAGCGAAAAACGTAGGGTCTTTGGAACGGCGGATCTATACGCAGCTGAGCAAAAAAACATAGTCTAAGGAACTACGGCACTTCATGTGAAGGGTGGGAACGGCACTTTATGGAAATTTGGGTATCTTGATAACGGCGATTGGCCGTTGAAAAAGGGGGTTGTCAAGCGGTACATACCCGTCTGTCTGTTGAGTGCTCCCTCCCCCCCCCCCTCCCCCGGGGTAAGGTCAAATGACAAAGAGGTCAATTAACATGTAATTGTTTTTATTCTGGTTATCACAATATTTCAAGAACAGTTTGAGCTGTCAACTGAATTTAGGCAGAGGCAAATAGGAGATGCAGTCACATTAATCTTGTTTTAATTTAATTTTGTTGTAGTTTTTTTTTGATCATTTTCCATTTTGTTTTTTACAAGCATATGAAAATGAGTATGTGATCAATTTAACTACATTCTCAGTTAAATGATTTGACATTGACTGATAAATTCAATACTTATAAAGTAGAAGATGTATTTGCAATTGTTTTTTTTTTTTAAATTAGCTTAGGTAGCTTTAATAGCAAAATGTAATGGCATGTAAAGATGCGGGAAAGACACAAAGTTCAAATGCTAGTTTTGTCTCTGCATCTAAAATTACAGTTAGACATATCTGAAAAAAAAGTTTTCATATTATTTTGCTTAAAAGTGTAAATGAATTTAAATACTAATTCTACATCCCAATATTTAGGTTATGCCTCGATGGAATAAAAAAAAAGATTTTTAATAATTTGTCATTTTCATTTTTTCTGTGTTTTTATGTGCCATCATGTTTCACTAAGGTATCTTATTATTTCTCTTATAGATTCATTAAATATTTTACATATTTTTTTTGCATTTTCCTTTTGGAGGGTGTTTGTTTTATTATTAATTTTAATGCTATCTAGTAAGACCAAATATATTTTGCCTAAGAGAGTAAATGGTGAATCTGAACACCTTTGATTCTAACTAGGGACACCATGGAGTTTGACTATTTGGAGGAATTTCCAACTCTGATGTTGCCATGGTTACAGAAAGCATCAGGTCACAACCACACAGAAGTACTGGTGATGATCATGGAGTATGGCAAAAACTTTTCAGGTTAGATTCCCAATGCACTATTCCGTGTTTCTATTGAAAATTGAATTCTTTCTTTGTCTGTGAAGTGATATTCACCAGAATATGGTATTCCTGTCTCTCTGTCTCTTTCTCTCTGTCTGTCTGTCTCTGTCTCTCTATGTTTCTGTCTGTCTCTCTTCCTCCCACCTATCTCTGTATATCTGCCTTTGCTCTGTGTCCCCTTTCTCTCTTTCTCTCTCCCTCTCTGTTTTTCTCTCTCCCTCTCTGTTTTTCTCTTTCTGTTGCTCTCCTCGCTTCCTCCGTTGTCTAATTCTTATGCTCTGTCCCTCCCTCAGTTTAGCTTGATTGTCTTGCAATAACTATACAGTTAAGTGACAGAGCCACAGGCCCCATGCTGCCTCACTAGATGGCGCTGTTGTATTTTTCCCACTGTGTAGATTGTGGAATGTACCTTGCTGAAATACGTTTCAATTTTAGACTAGTAAATGGGTAGTGTTGCTTAATTTGAGACTATTTAATGAAAATGGTTCATATTGTGTGAATGATCCATTAATTTATCTAGCTTATTTGTTATTATCCACTTTATTTGTTGTCATCCTTGATGAGTCATCTACTTTTCTGCTTTCCCCCTTAATTTTCTACTGTTTCTCTATTTTTTAAAAATTTGTTCATATACATCATATGTTCCTTTCCAATTGATAAAACGTTAAGATATTAAGCTATGTGACTTGTATGCTCCAGAGGTACTTTAATTTCTGTTCTGACCTATCCAAGGACAAAATACCTGTCTAAATTGTGATAGTAGTACACTGACTAGATCTCAAACCCAAGTTACCTGGCTTCTAAGAATATCAGCCTATCCAGTACTGACTCCTCTTTCCTTCTATATCCAGGTGCTGGTAAGGATGTTTTCAGGCATGACAGAGCAGTAGGAGAGCCTGAAGATGCTCATCTCTCAAACTTCCTTCATCCTGTCATCTACTACTACAAGAGCATCCCTACCTTAGATGAGATGAACAACCGAGCCAAGCATGAAACCATCCCCAAGCCAGATGCCATCCATCATTTTGTGGAGGATTTCTTGACCGACTGGACGGCACCAACAAGGTAAAAGGACCTTGCATATAACTGCTTCAAAGTCTATATCTTACACTATCAGTATGCTACGCTTATACTATACCTGACCCTTGTCCTATCCTTAAACCTAACCTAAAATTCCAATTGTAACCCTAACCCTACTCCTACATCATTGACTAAATAAAGCTTTTGGCAGAGCATAAGTCGGAGCGCCGTAAAGGTGTCCCCACTACTCTAGGGTGCAAGAATTTGGTTTATTTGTAATGATATACTGCTCCTGACAGGCATTCATATAACTCACATGTGTATATATATGATGCTTTTGCACCAGGGAAATGAGAGGGGGAACTTTTTCAGGAAGATATGCATCATAGAAATGTTCAAACCTTTTGCTCACGTTTTTGTCGCGTAGATAACTCGCGAAAGATCATATTCATGTCATCTGAGGTTTTATGCTCATTTTTTCTGTTTGGAGCTAGAAGGGTGTTAACTCCTATACTTTAAAACAGAGTTAACGTCCTTCTGGCTCTCAACAAACAATTTAATCAAGAAAGACCCACAGCTAACAAAGATGATTCAACTTCTGCTTCCAAGTAAAATAATGTTTGACTATTGCTTGAACGTCTCCAAAGTCAAAGTTTTGTTTTTCAAAAGATTTGAATTAGATTAGGTTGATTGTATTTGATCTTGGAAATATGTATTCCAGTTTTTTGTTGCATGTATACAAAAATCTTATTTTATAAATTAATATTGTAGAATGGCATTCCCTTGATGAATATGTGATTTCTTTTGCTTCAGTCACATCCTGGTGTTCCGTCGTTTCCTGGAGAGTGTGATGGGGACAGACATGCGTTACTTCTTTGACCAGCAATGTTTCCAGCTAGCCCTCACCCATACCGATCTACCATTATCCTGCCAGCACTACTGGACCAACGGTCAAGGACTGCCTGCTACCAAGACCATGCTGGACAGCACTGCCCACATGACTTGGTTCTGAGTGGATGAAAAACTTTTTCTTCTACCTTAGTGGTCTGTGAAAGGGACAGTGGCAGTGGGCAGATCATTGTTCTTTTTTTGTAAATCTTTATTTTGCTTTTCCAGATCTTATAAGAGGGCTTGATAGTGAAAGGTCTAGAGTTCTCTTACATGTACTTTGTAGATTTCTGTTTCTTAGATGAAAAGACTGCAAAAGTTATTGTTGATTTGAAAGTTACATACAGAGTTGGTTAAGGTTATAGATTTGTAAAGAGAAAAAGTATGGTTTTATCTGTAAAAGGAAATACTGAACAATGTCCAAGTTGCTATGTAAGTCTTGCTCTGGGGGGGGGGGGGGGAATTGGGGGTGTAAAGTGCCATAAAGATCTTGCCTTGCCTTTTTGAGAATCTTGTCAACATTTGTGTTCTATGGGAATCAATACTTCCATGTTGTGCCAACTCATTTGAAAATCTGTAGGAGAGTAGTATACTAAATCAGTGTTCTCAGTCATAGAGTCTCTTTGTCTGTCATTCAATTTCTTGTATGATGGGGAGCCCTATGTCTGCGCACCTAAGATTTGCCCTAAAATTTAACAAGAATTTCTTTTATATTCCACTACTGCTTAACTTCATATCATTCCTGATATTCTAAAGAGTAAGTTTGCTAAAAAATCTCATCAGAATTAGAGCAAGAACAATGCCATTTTAACAAGAAACGGCGGCCGTGTCATTTCAACGTTCAAAAAACGATGGTGCCCATGTCTGCGCACTCATTGATTTTACACGCAGTTCAGGAGTTTTGACGAGAAAGACAACATTTTGAGGCTTGTGCATAAAATGTCTGAAATAAGACCTTTTTCAATATTTTGACTCGTTTTTTTAATGAATATCTATCGCTATAATAAAGATGACAAGTTTGTGTTCATTGCTTGTTTTGTTTCATTAGAATCGCACAGCTACGTGTCTGCGCAGTCAAGGGCGCTGTGCAGACTTGGGCACTCTAGCCATACCAAGCACTTTACCTTTTTTTGTAGAATATTCTCTACAAAGAAATATAATTTCTTAGCTGTGATAGGCTTTTTCCTTTTTTTTGAAAGGACTGTATCTAGAAAAAATAATGATCCTAAAGCTCTCTTATGTATCACTTGGTTGCGGTACATCTGTTTTTTTTTTTGTTGTTGTTGTCATAACAGCCTTTATATTAGTAGCTAACAGATTTTTGTCTAAAGCACTTTGCATGGCCGTGGTAATTGTTATCAATGTGGGACACAGGAGATCAAAACTTCATTAATTATAGTTCTAGCTCACATTATTGAAAGATAGTTAGATATGTGTTATGATTTGTTTTGTCATGTTCTCTGTCTTTTCAAGCATCTTTAGATCATCACTGCAGATCAAAGGGTGTTTGGTGAAAAAATCAGGAAGCCTGTAGGTTTTGTTTTAGTGGTGAATTTTATTGTCAAGTTTTGAGTAAACATTGGTGAATGTTCATTTCCAGATTGATCTTTATTTACCAATTTTCATCTTTTTTGTGTCCATTTTTAAGTAAAAAAATTAAGGCATAATGAAACTATGTCATTAATATTATATCTACTTAAATGCCTGTGGTAACTACACTTATTATACATATGAATGTGCTTACTGTCTTAATTAGACATGGAAGTAAGCAAGGTTTTTAGGGATAAGTAGAATCCTCTGTTCGTAGAAAGGTAGTTGTTCTTGAAACGTATCTATTAGTACATTATATTTGAACCTAAGAAGTAAATTTTAATTCTCTGCATTGTTTACACATCTCCTCATATTTAAAATTCTTTTCCCCTCATTCTCTCATTCTCTTTGTATATCCCTTCTTTCTTAGTTGCTTTATAGTTTTTTATTGCTGCAAAAACTGTACTCTTTATATGAAATGAATTTTTACAGTCCATTGGGGTACATTATTGACTTAATGTGCTTTACCCCCAAGTCTTTTGGAAAGTTACCTTGACACAAATTGAAACAAGAGACTGATATTTCTCCCATATCCATTTTTGCTCTTTGTTTGTTTGTTGGTGTTATTCTGATATTACTAATGCAGTCATTTACAATTACCAAGTATGTTAATTACTTGTGTTCGTCACTTCAACTCATCCTTATGTGATAATGTCACCACAAACAAATGAGAGTTTCCAATTACAAATATCTGATGAAGAAAAGTAGCAATTGTAATTGAATTTAGAATCGATTTATACATCTTTATGTTATTTATTTGTATATACATATGGTCAATTTTATCATAGAAATATATAGCAGTACTATGGTATATAGAAACAAAGAAAGTTGTCTCATATCAAACTTTCTTGATGATAGTGTTGACTTTTTACAGTTAATTACCCCAACAGAAAAAAAATGTTATGTTGAATATGATCTTTAAAATCTTTATCTTCTCTTGATATTCAAGAAAAGATAAGTACATATTTTGATTATCTAATATTCAACTGTATCTGCAGATTTTCTTTGTATGAGATAATGCAATAAAAACAACTGAACACAACTCTTCATATATTAGCCGATCAGAAATCACCTTTCACCAAGTTAGAGCTAAAGCTTTGAACATGATTAGTGTATTTTGTGCAAACTCTAAATGTTTTGTAACAGGTCTTAAGTGTTAATTTGATATCTGTGATTGTTGTTGTGGCAAGAGAGTAACAAGGAGAGATCCATTCAATTGCATTTTATGCAGTCTTTATTTTGAGGTATGGTAATTTGGACATGTCTTTATTTCTTTTTAAACCTTTCATCGGTTTAGATATCAGGTAGATTGCCTATCAACATTACATGTACATGCTTCATTTTGTGTGTTTTCGTGAATTTTCATTTTGGGTATTTCTCTCCCATGATATTCAGGGGGGCGTTTCATGAAAGGACTTGTCAGATATTTTATCCGACAAATTTGCTCTCAGCCAATCAGATGCAAGGATTTCAGTAGCTTATAACAGTTGTCGGATAAAATATCCGACAACTTCCTTTCATGAAACGCTTCCCCGATTCCACATATGACTTTCTCATTTTGTCATCATTATTAAAACATTTATATGGTTTTTGGTTTAGCTAATAAATCACTGACGAAAATAGGGTGATGTTTAAAAAATCCAGGAGCCTGACATTTATGTTTACTTTTATGGTTTGTTTTTTGCTGTCACCCATTGTATAAATAATGAATACCTACTGTTGAGATGTTTTTATCAGCCATTGTATAAATAATGAATATCTACTATTGAGATGTTTTTATCAGCCATTGCATATAAATAATGGAGGTGTCGTAGTATAGTGGTTCATTCACTTGACTCTCCATCCAAGGGTTGAGGGTTCGAATCTCAGCCTGGCACTAGCGTCTTTTGGCAAGACATTAATTCACGTTTGCCACTCTCCACCCAGGTGTTAAATGCACTGTGCGCTGATTACGGCAGCCGGAGCTAAAGCCAGGGTAATAATATCCAAACCCTTTGGAAGCGCATAGGGACGTTATATCATAATGTGATATGTGCTATACAAGAACGGTTTATTATTATTATTATTATTATTATTATAAAGGCACTTTGTTAAATCATGATCGTGTAAATGTTCATTCATTCTTCATGCAATCACTTGAGAGAGGGTAGACATTTTTACCATCAATTATTCTGATTCTCTTTCCTCCACCTTGCTGTTAAGATTAGAAAGGAGAAAATATTATTTCTTCTGTCTGTCACAATTGGGCTGTCAGAATCTCTATAAATGTTAAGCTAAATGTGTATATCCGTTTGATAAGAGGAAATACATGTTTAATAAATTGCTTGGAAGCTGGGGGGAATGACATGAAATACATTGCCTACTTATGCTTTCAAGGCAATTTCTTGCAAGGCATATTTCAACATACTATTGATTTCTACATGTATAATCCTGATTTACGTGTTATGTATCAGTACTATACAACGACATGGTGGATAATAAAAGTAGTTGATGAAATTTAAACGAAATTGAAACGAAATGATAATGGAAAATTTGTAGAAAATTTTATTCTTTGAAAGAAGGGTAAGATTAAAAATGCAACGATGCAATTTATGAGTTTTAGCTTGAGGCGAAATGTCTGCTCTTTGTTTTTGTTTTTTTCAGGGATGTTTCTTTTCATATTAGTACTTTTGTGTATTTAATAATCTACCATTTTTCATTAATAATCATACCCTGTACATTCAGTATTAAGAACAACATAAATTGATAGTAAAAAGTGCTCAATCTATCGGTTCATTTTGAACAATTTTAAACAATGAACGAAGATGAATACCTGCATATTTTTTAGAGTAAATTATTTTCATACAAGTTCATGAAGAGTGGTGTTTTTGATTGGAAGAAAGGTTTACATTTTTAGAAATCATTGATGTAAATGTTTTTGTAGAGTACTAACGAATTTTGAAGAAAATGAAATGAGTGAATTCTTTGAGATGATTTTTTTTTCTTAGAAACGAGTCGTAATCTACACAGTTTGACATGAATTTCTTTGATTCTGATTTGTTTGTGGTAATTGTTTAATTGTTTGGGTGATGCAAAGAATAAAGTAAATGGTAAAGAAGTTATTGCCTTCAGGTGAGATTTTTTTTTCTGTGTAACATAATGCTGACTTAATATTGTGTTAGAAAAATTATTTTGTATTAATTTGTGACGTGTACTTAGTCTCTCTCTCTCTTTCTCTCTCACTCTCTCTCCCTCTCTCTCACTCCTCTCCCTCTCTCTCTCTCACTCCTCTCCCTCCCTCTCCATTCTTCTCTCCCCCTCATTATCTCAGGGAATTCAGTTAAAACACGTATGAAAGTAAACTACCATTACTAGTACTTCTGCTGCTGCTGCTATTACTACTACTGTTACTATTACTACTACTGCTACAATCAGATCAGATTGGTTTAGGGATTATCTTTCAAACAGAATGCAACATACTTTTGTTCACGGTACATTATCTTCTTCCTTAAATGTCTCTATTGGGGTACCTCAAGGATCAATACTTGGTCCTTTGCTCTTTCTTTTATACGTAAATGACCTTTCTTAATCATCTAGTTTGTTAACCTTTTATCAATTTGCTGACGACACTAGTGTATTTTTTGTTTAAAAATTTGATTAATACTGTCCGTGTTTTAAATAATGAACTTGAGAATATATCTGACTGGTTAAAAGCAAATAAGTTATCCCTGAATGACAATAAAACCAAATGTATTTATTTTCGAAAAATAAAATCTCATATAATATCAAACATAGCTAGAACTTTAATTAATACTGATAATATTCCCATTTATATTGATAATAAACTTATTCCATTCAGTAAATCTGTTAACTTTTTGGGTGTCACATTGGATAATTTCTTGGGATTTAAAGACCATATTAGAAATGTTTTAAACAAGATCAGTAGAAATACTGGTTTAATGAATAAACTGAAGTATAGTTTGTTATCAGAAAATTTAATAACATTATATCACTCCATTATCTTTCCTTATTTGAAATACTGTAATATTGTATGGGCTTCAAATGCAACTCAAACTGAATTAGACACATTATTTAAAGTTCAAAAGAAATGTTTAAGAATAGCTACTAATTCTCACTATTTAGCGCCATCTGCTCCTATTTTCAAGAAATTATCATTATTAAATATATCTGATATAAATAAGCAAGAAATTGCAACGTTCATGTATAATAATAAAAATAGATTATTACCTACCCCCTTTTAAGACGTCTTCCAATATAATAGTCAAGTTCATAATTATAATACTAGATCTTCACACAAATTTCATTTATGGTCCATTAAATCAAGTCATGAAGCTAAGTCAATGAGTTACATAGGTCCTAAACATTGGAATATTATTCCCCATGACATAACAAAATCACAATTTGTATCTTCCTTTAGGAAAAAATATAAAACATTATTAGTCAATAATTATTAATTATCACAGTTAATTACGATGTTATATTCGAATTCCCTTACATTATTTTTTTCTTCTTCCTCCTTTTTTTTTTTTTTTTTGTCTTTTTAAAAAAAATTTCTGTTGTTGTTATAATGTAGGTGTTTGTACGTGTTTAGGTGCATTATATTGTTTTTGTGCCTAAAAATAATTGGTTCTCTTTTTCTATTGTCTAATGGGCGATCCAAATACTACAGGTTTTTTAACCTTTATGGAAAGCCCCGCATAATTTTGTATATGTATTTTAATTTATTGTTACAATGTGTATTGATTTTAACTTGCGAAATAAAATTGAATTAATTACTACTACTACTACTACTACTACTACTACTACTACTACTATTACTATTACTATTACTACTAATAATAATAATACTACTTCTACTATTATACTACTATTGCTACTATTACTACTAATACTAATACTACTACTACTATTACTACTACTAGTCTACTACTACTACTACTACTAATACTACTACTACCACGAAGAAGAAGAAGAAGAAGAAGAAGAAGAAGAAGAAGAAGAATTATGTTAAGGTAATCATTGGTTTACAAAGTGAATTCGTTCCTGTAAAGAGTATTCATAGTAAAAACATACATGTGTACTCTACTGCAATTGAAGTCAAAATTAAAGTCGAAGTAGTTTATTATTTTTCTACCTAAGGTCATGAAGTTAATGACACTTATTATATCCTGAAGAGCCACGTTCGCTATTCCTGTTATATCTACACCTTAACTTTTTGCATCTTTACTTTTTGGGTCTTGAGTGCATGCCCTTTCTTACCGTCCTAAAGGTGCAGTACTACAAGACAGAAAAATCCGTCTGTTTGGAGGAGTTTTATAACATTTTCTGACTTTTGATGTTCTCCTCCAAGACATGTAGGAGAGAGATTCCGTGGAGCCAGACGTAGTCTCAGCGGAGCATATCCCCGAACGAAATAGACTGATTTTTTGGTCTACAGTACTACATACCCGACAACTACTTCTTTATTTTCATTTCATTTATTTCACGTTCTATATAAAAAAGACCCCCCCCCCCCCCAAAAAAAAAAAAAAAAAAAAAAAAAAAAAAAAAATAATAATAATAATATACGCTGCCCTCCAAAAGTTTGGGTACACCTGTAACAAGAACTGATTTCTCACAATCACCCACAATTTATCAGTTCATCAGATATGTTACACTGCATCAATTTGGTATCAAACT
>CM046836.1:8026341-8058841 GCA_025618425.1 Heliocidaris tuberculata | reverse complement strand
TCAATATTCATCTCGCTTATTGTCATTTATTCTATACGCAGATGATTCAAATGTATTTTTTTCTCACAAGAACCCTCAAACCCTTCTTGAGGTAGTTAACTCTGAGTTCAATGTATTTGTGAATGGATATTTGCTAACAGGCTTTCATTGAACTTAGATAAAACTAATTTTATGCTATTTAGCAAATCTATTTCAACTCTACATGTTAATATTTCATTGAATAATGTTCAGATCAGTAGAGTTCAATCAACTAAATTCCTAGGACTTTTTATTGATGAAAAAATGACCTGGAACATACATAAAAATCATATTTGCTCGATATTATCTAGAAATACTGGTATTATGTACAAACTGATGTCAATGTTTCCATCTCAAATTATGTATATATTATATTCAACTTTATTGCTACCGTATATATATTATGGTATTCTTGCCTGGGGTAATTCGACGAATTTCCAACTGAATAAAATTTTGGTAATACAAAAAGAGCTATATACGTATCATTTTTAACGCGCATATACGGGCTCACACGGGCCCTCTCTTCTTTGAAAGGCGTATTCTGAAAGTTCACGATATTTTTAGTCTACAGCAGCTGGGCTCCCTAATGTTTCAACTGAACAATAACGATTTACCTCAGGCACTCAGTTATATGTTTACAAAAAACAACCAACTGCATATCTATCCTACGCTTCAAGCATTTTCATACCATCTTCCAAAAACCAGAACATGATTTGCCTATAATACACTCTTATTTCTGCTGAGTCAAATTTAACTCGAAAATGGCGTCAGCTGGAGTCAATTCCATCCTTGTCAAAGTGACTCGTTTTCCGAGTTACTTTGACTCTAATTAAGTCGATTCTCAGTTGATGGCACACCATTCTGAGTCAAATTAATTCGGAAATCCGAATCACTTTAACTCAGAATAGAGTTGACTCCCAGCTGACACCATTCAGAGTCAAATTTGACTCCCCAGAAATAAGAGTGTACAGTGTCGTCTATTCCGGTCCCACTATAAATACTGGAACTCTCTAAATCCCGAAATAAAACGATTTGTAAGTACATTTGTATTTAAAAGAAAGTTAAAGATGTTTCTTTTGAAACCATATTGTAATTTGTAATACTTCTTGGTAATACTCTTGTATTCATCCGATATGCATTCGATACATTCATGATATCCTTTATTTAACGTGCATGTGTACACTCACGATTACGTCATGGCTTCTATATATATATATTGCCTCATTTACCATGTTTACTATGCTGCGACGTAAAGTTAAAAATTCTTCACATTGAAATAACAGCTGCAGATCCCCTTGCAATATCGTTTGTCTATCCTTTCTTGTCTTATAAAGTACCCGTGCGTCCCCGTTCTCGTGATTGTCTTCGTTCCGTGATGTTCTCCTTTTCCTGTTCAGTTCCTCCCTTCCTATAGCTTCCTTTCCCTTTATTTCTTTTCCTCCTTCCTCCTTTCTACTATTATTTTCTTCTACATGTCTGTAAATTATTTATTAACTGGGGCCCATCCACAACAAGCCTAGCTTTCCTTTAGGCCCCTCCACCATATATACATGAACGTAAATCTTTGAATTACATGTACTCTCTATATTTTCAAATTCTTTCATTTTTGTGACATACCTGTTCTTGAATTATGTAATCGATTTCTATTATTCCAGAATGTATTCCAAAATGTATAATTTGTATTTGATTGATTTTTGTGGAAAATAAACTAAACTGAAAACTAAACTGAAAACTGCACTCTTATTTTTGCTGAGTCAAATTTAACTCGGAAATGGCGTCAGCTGGAGTCAACTCCATCCTTGTCAAAGTGACTCGTTTTCCGAGTTACTTTGACTCTAATTAAGTCGATTCTCAGTTGATGGCACACCATTCTGAGTCAAATTAATTCGGAAATCCGAATGACTTTAACTCAGAATGGAGTTGACTCCCAGCTGACACCATTCAGAGTCAAATTTGACTCCGCACAAATAAGAGTGTGAAACTTTCTTATGTACTAGTACAACCTTTTGCAAATTTCAAATATTGCACAGTGGTTTGGCAAGAAATAAGATTTTTGATTTTGATTATACTAATATCAATGTCATCATATCCAGAACTTTTATTTGGATCAAGTTTGTGTACAGTTTCAAGTATTTCATGACATTCAATTGATTTCATAAACACTGAATGAGGATAGTCTCTGCGAGGTAAAATCTCTGAGAAATGATTATGAGAGGTCGATAGACTTTTCCCAATGTCTGTCCCAACATCAGCAAAAAATATATTGAATGAGTTTACGATAGTATCTTTATCAAAAAATTTCACACCATCAATTTCTATACATACATTTTTATTTTATTTTATTGGTATATGATGATTGACTAGCTGTACAGGGGCTGAAGGGGTCAATTTACAATCATGTATACATGTACATATATACAATAGAATCACATCAAATATATAAGAAGATACATAATTGGAAGCAAAACAAAGATACAAAGACTTACACTACACAAATAACAATAAGATAACAAGTGTGAAAAGTGAGAGAAAGAAAAAAGTCAGGAATAGGAAAGAGGAAGCGAGGGGAAAGAAAGAAGCAGATAGTAAGTGAGAAAGGAGAAGATTTGGGAGGAATACATCAATATAACCAAGTTAGATAGAAAGCCATAACCATGCAAAATTAGCCATTACATCTAGACATGCAATCTGAGAAGTGAAAAGGTTGGGGGTGCAAAGCGTGTGTGTGTGTGTGGGGGGGGGGGGGGTATTTCAAGATTCTGGCAAGGTGAGGGATGGTGGATTTTCGATATCGTTCTATATTGCCTTTAATTGTAGGGAAGCCAGTCATGTTCCGAAGCTGTCTTACATTTGAACATAATAATTTGCCTTTTACATTCCTAAAAATCTGATTTATGATTTTCCAGGTTGCTGTAGTGTTATTTCGGACTTCGTTAAACATCTTACAATAATATTCTCTTTTATGCTTACGTATTTCACGTGTAACTAAATTTCAGTTAAGTAGAATATTTTTGCGATGTGTTGTTGGATTTTTGAGATACTTCCGAAACAGTACATTCTTTTTATTACACATTTTCTTCAATCGTGAGTCAAACCAAGCCTTATTTTTACTTTTCTGCTTTTGCTTAACCATTAAAAGAGGAAAACAGTCATAAATATTTGTTAAATATTCCATAAAAGAGTCAAATTTATCATTTACATCTATTGGTTGAAGTACCTCATCCCAGTCAACTGTTTCTAATTTTGTACAAAATCTACAATTATTTAGATCGTTCATTGCACATTTATATTTGATGGTATTGCACATTGATTCATCAGGATTAAGATAGAATTTTACAAATGAAAGATACTATTTAACATTGTTAGGCTACATTGTTAGGCTATGACGAAATTTAAATCCAAAATAGTATATCGATATAAAACAAATAGCAAGCCATACATTTCTCTAAAGAGAACCTTTTATGGGTGATTTTGGAATTTCCCCTAGTTGCGTTCACGAAACACGCTCACAAAATCGTGAAATGCTTGAATAAACTTTCCAAGATGTTTTACAAGCAATATTAAAGATACATGTATATCTACTGTACACCCTTTAATAACCACTTTATTTGTTTTTTATCAAATGTTGCTGCGAGACATTTTGAATTGAACTGAAGTGAATTGAAAGTGAAGTGTTGAGGCCTGCCATTCCTTTATTTCCTTCTGACAATAATAACAAAGTATTTGACAAACAAAAATCAAGACAGTAAATGTTACAAAGCAGGAGGCGAAATCCTGTGTTGGGAACGCCGTAAACAAAATAGTAATATTAAATATGTTACTGCAAGGGCATGCATCAGCATAACTTTTTTTTTTTTAAACTCAGATCTCAGAGACTGTTGTATTTTTTGTTTTCGTGTATGTTTGACAGGGTCTTCGTGTTTGATGCTGCTCTTTGAGCTTGAACAAAATAATAGGAAACCTATAGGAAAGCTTAACATAATGATAAAGGCCTAATGATTATGATTTCTACGATATAATTCAGCGGATTCCTAGCGCTACATGCATGAAGCTGAGATATAATAACCGATATGACTATTTGACTTTTTTGAGTAAAAGAATTATGTGCCATCATAACTGTCGCAAACGATATTTGAACAAATGAATGAAATCAATATTCGAAATGGAGCTGAAATTTCAGAGCCTATTAAACACAACACACCGCACAAGGCACACACAAAAATAGCGTGATTTAACATTTTATAATACCAAAACGTTGGTTTGATACGGATTGTAGTTCTTTATATTGAAATTTGTTCTTCTAAATATTTACTTGATTTATGAAATATTTGTAATACTATAGTATTATTCGCTATGCTGTATTTTTGTTTAAGATGTCTTTTTATATGCCTTGCATCTACCACTACCAGTAATGTGGTTTTGACTTGGGCTTTAATGTCTCCTTGGTTTTGCAAGTTTGATCAATAAAGTGATTTTTTTGTAAATCTGGGCATTTCTAAACCTTTCTGGGAACTATTTTGTTTGGCCTGTTAATGAATTAGCCATTATTACATTACAGTATACTGGATGCAATTTTTCAGTTCAGATTTGAAATCTAACCACAGTATGATTTTCTCACTGAACAGATCATGCAGATACGAAAGTCTGAAGTTGTGGTATATAGCCATCTTTATTAAAATTTTAATAATTTTTTTGCATTATTTTGAATGCACGTAGGAAAATGGACGTAATGTTGTAATGACTGTGTACACGTCGGCATCAGGCATCTGAGTGGAACTGGAAGGGAACAAAAGGGGTCACGCCTTGGCGAGACCTTACCCAATCCCTTGCACACGCCTCTTTGTCAAACTTTGAACCCCTTTGTCTGGGAACGCCGAGTAGAGAGGAACCAAAGTCACCACCCCTCCCCCCCCCCCCCCCCCCCTCTGTCTCTTTATCTTTTTTTTTAGCCTGTCTCTCACTTCCCTCTCTTTCCCTCTCCCCTCACTCACTCCCTATTTTATCTCTTTTTTCCAACTAAATTTCTTTTCAAATTTCTTTTCTGGCGCGTGCTTTAATATGCATAAATTCATTCATTCATTGCACTTGACACTATTAAAACAACAGGAAAGGTTAAGATGACAAAACATAATTCATTAAAAAAAAAAACAGCTGTAAAATACTATACAGATAGATAATTGCTGAAGTGAGTTGCAGCCAAAAAGGAATCTGGCTCTTTTGAGATTCTAACCCAAGAAAAGATTGAAATGATTCAAATCCAGTCCTTGTATAGTGCTAAAACATCCCTTATTCTACCAAACGCCCTTCTTCTTTCGAGTCTCATTACAGACAACACTTTCAATAAATAACTATTCACCGTTTACGTGACATTTCATTAAATAATACATTATGTATTCCATTATGGGCGAAGTTATGGAACTGTAATAAAATAAGTGTGTCATTGCCTTAACCTCCTAAACTTATTAAGAGTGGCGATTGATCCCAAATTAAAACTCATCTTGAATTTGATGTGAATCACTTTGATTGTGAAACTCGTATCAATTTTGCTCAAGACGGATATCAAAACAGACATCAAAAACCTTCCAACTTTACCTCCCAGATATGAGGTATTATTTTGTATTGTTTCTTGTGGCTGCATTTTGCTCTCGTTGTTATTGCTGACTTATACATTTTCTCATATTTTTTCATATACCACATACTTCTTTTTTCTTGAAAAATAAATTCAAGATAAAAGTATGTAAAAACATCAAAGCCTAAGATACTGCTTGAAAAACAGTACAATACAATAATTTATTGATTTTTACAGTTATAATTTCCGAATCTCAGAAAGCACAAGATATAAAGAGATGGGAGGAGTGAACTGTAGATGCTATTCAGATAGACTTACAAACAATAAGCAACTATAGCATACCGTATAAATTATACAGCTCATAATTATATGGGAACTAATCGTTTTTATTTTCGCCCTTGTTTGTCATTGTTTTTTGTAGTTGTTATTACTTACTGTGAATATTTATTTAAAAACTTGATTTTATACTCATTATGGATTTCATATTAATTAGTCGTAGTGACCGAATCCCTATACTGAATCCCTATATTATTATTAGGAATGGAAGAAAGATAGATGAAAACAGTGAGTCGATGAAAACAGAGTGAGTCGATAAAATAAAATGTGGAAGTCGTACGTCTATATATTAATACTCATGAAATATTTTTTCATCTCTCTCCTTCTCTCTCTCTCTCTCTCTCTCCCTTTCTCACTCTCTCTCTATATTTATTATTTCTTTTATCTCCTTCCCTCTCTGTCTCTCTCTCTGTTGCTCTATCTGTTGGTCTATCCCTCTTTTGCTCTCTCTCTCTCTCTATCCTTATGTATTAGCTTTTTTATCTCCTTCCCTCTCGGTCTCTCTGTCTGTCTCTCTCATCAGCTCTGTCTCTCTTTCGCTCTCTCTATTTATTAGCTCTTTTATCTCCTTCCCTCCCTCTCTTTCTGTCTGTCACTCTCTATTGCTCTGTCTGTCTGTCTCTCTCTATATATATATCTCTGTCTCTCTCTCTGTTGCTCTGTCTCTCTCTATCTATATCTCTGTCTCTCTTCCGTCTCTCTGTTGCTCTGTCTCTCTCTCCCTCTCTCTCTCTCTTTACTACCCTTCCTCAAGAGATAATAAAAAACAGTTATCAATCCTTAATACAAGAGGGCTGTGTCATGGAACATCTTTCAATTCAGTCAGTATGCCAACTACATTTTTAATCGTAGACAAAATGGACATCATATCGGACAAGAACATGAAAAAATTATACTTGATATTTATCTTAATTATGTAAAATCAATATTCGAAAATGTCTAATGAATAATCAATTATATCCATTTCCATTCGACAGTACATTTCGAACGGTGTATATTAAATCGAAATCTTTAAAGATTTGTTCAACTTGAGCATAAAACATTCTTCACTGTTTTTAATGTTCTGCATTGCTTTTGTGTTTTGTTTGTTATGTGTCCCCCCCCCCCTTTGTTTTTTAGAGGTTACCATGGATAACATCTCGAATTATTTTGTTTCCATTCAATTCCTACTAAAACAATTTAAAAGTTATTATTGTAATTTTCCCTGATAATGAGTGGTGGTATACTCATCAAATATTTTATCTCAATGTATGATGTAGGACAGTGTCTTCGTCCTTTTTAAAGAAATCCCTGCATGAGTTGCATAATGTATTGAATTCTAAGATTTCAAATAAAAGACAGTTATCTATAGAGTCAAATGTGCAGAATATTTCATTTACATGAATTATAGATAATTATGTGAAGGATTTGTTTCAAAATCAGGTTGTTTGATATACATACTTGACAGCCTCCTGTACAAAATGTCTTTCTAACGGTTGATTAGACTTTTTCATTTTCTTTGATATAAAGGGTGGATTCTAATATTTTGGAAGAAAAATCCAATCACAAAGTTACCAATAATACAAGATGACTTGACACTATATTTAGCTTACAAAATCCAAATCATAATTCAACTGAAACAGACACTCTTCAGATAGTCTAATATTTTTGACACCCATTTTTGGCCTAACTTTCTTATTGGTTATACAAAAAGGAAATTCAGTACGTTGTTTCAGTGACATTTATTTTCACACAAACAAAATTTGGGTAAGATGAAATAAAATTCATTTTGCTTTTTGTAGTGGAATGCTCAGGCTCGGTAGTCTTGGACTCTTGGACCTACTCGAATTCCTCAATTTATTGAAATAATTGATAAAATACACACTACTCCTATAGATCTTCTATCAGATGAGAAAAAAAAGTAACAGAAATCTCGGTTGTCGTATAAGACCTCGATATCTATGACCTCTGATTCTACACTCTAAAAAATGCAATTTTCCCCAGTTTTGTTTAAAGCCTAATTTGACAGTTTGAAAATGAAGACCTTTATCTTATTCATTACAACCATGGCTAATACATTATTTTTTTAACCTGAATTTTATTTTCTAAAATAGGTCTTTGTGGAAAACTCAAAGAGCTTTTGAAAAAGATGTTGGATAACAGTCTCTATAGATTATAAATGTATGATGGAAAGATTAAGCAGCGTTACAAAGTCAAAGAAATGAATATCATGTTATTACCTAAATGACAACAAAAAGAATAATTAGATGTAATCGAAACTTTAAAAAATATTGAAGAACTCCTATAATGGCAAAAGAGACTTTATTGTGTCATGAATGGAAATGATAAATCATTCTAAATTTGACACTGCAGTATTTTTATTCTTTATTCTTTCCTCGATAAAAAGGAATCTTCTTTAATTTGGCTATATTTTCCAACATGCAATATACTTTGATTATTTCAATACCCCTCCCCCTAAAGAAATAGAAAGACGTCCACAAAATTTAGAATGTCTTCCTTGATAATGTATTAAAACCAGTTGTTTCAAAGAAAACTAGCTGAAGCGTATACGAAAAGCAATTTTTTATTATGATAGACTTTTTGCATAATGGACTTTCAATTCACCGTTAGAAATTATTAGCCTTTTGATTTTTACATAAAGAAATGTAATTTCAAACTCAAAATTATATCTTCTTCATTCTTCATTTCAAGTATTTGGATATACATCAGCAAAATAACAAAGAATATGAAATAAAGTGAAATCATGATACGAATATGATTTTCTCAATTCGATGAAAATCGGATATTTTCTAAATGAAATTAACGTGGAAAAAAGAAACAGTGAAAGCGAATGATGCAGAAATCCTTCTTGGCGTACTTCAGATTGATAGAACGTAAAAGAAGGAAAGACAAGATATTAAGTTGGAAAGAAAGTGAGACGAAAGAGTGGAAATGTATTTGTCATGACATGTGTCTTTTTAGTATGAAATTTAAATGGAAAAAAAATGTAATTTACGATTAGACCAAGACTAGGCGATGTCACTGGGAAAAGATCGCGCAGCCATATGAGTTAGTGATAGCTAAGCAATCTATTGAGTTTGCATTATAGATTTCTTCATTTTAACACAAAGCTACTAAAAGAAATCATCTTCAGTATTACTAAGGGGAATATGATTATTTCATAATAACATCAAACAAAGGCAACGAATATGACTATATAAATGTATATATACCACATTAAAGCGTTATATATATAAAACATTACGGCAAGGGGTAATTTTCATACACAAAGGTTTACAAAAAGACTATTAAATTCAAACGGCTATTTATAGTTATTTATAGTTATCACACTAATGATATAATATGTATTAGATGTTTTACAAAGTTACTATTTTATATCGATCGACTAGTGTTAAATAACCCTAACACATGAAGCTAAATCTAAATTAATTTTAATTTAAAGTGTTTTATAATAGTATAGCCTAAATAGAATTCTTGTAATTATTCAATAGGTTCTGTTCCAACTATTATTTTCAGTAAAAAAACAAAACATTAGGAATTCATATAAATTTTGAAATTATCAGTAATGAATTTTAAGTCGTCAATATGATATGCAATCATATTCCCCCCCCCCCCCAAATTCAGTCTCTTAAATTGACCAAACTATATTTGCATTCATTAGTATGATAGCGTCTATCTAGAACGTTTCCTTGTTTCTTTGTACAGTTTCACGAGTTAGGAAAACTGACTAGAAAAACACTACTTATTACAACTATATTCCGGTTTCGTTTTTGTTTTTTTCAACATTATACTCCTATTGTTGCGTTATCAAATGTGAGTGAATCAAGTAATGATATCATGCGTTATTCAACTTGATAAATTATTTCTAACAATAATGGAATATGGGTTTTAGATTGACAATAATTCCTCCTTTTAATCTATAAACCCCTCAAAAAGTTCTGCAATTCAAGTTTGAGGGATGATATCCTTCTTGTTACTGATCTATGAAAAAAGAAACTGGTATCATTGAAAAGCTTGATTATTCCTCTTTACAATGATGTGCCATTTGCCGTGATTGTGCAATCATGGAATGTGCAGTACTCCTGAATGTAGGGCTAAGTCAGAAGTGAAATGTTGCAAAATGCATTGTTTTCAATACCAGTCTCCATTTCTTTTGAAGATGCAATATGTTTTAAAAAGTGCCGAGGTGACAGTGCATGTATTGCATGAATGTCATTGATTTTACTTGCTCTTTTCTTTAAAGGATGAAATGTGTTTGAATGATGTTCAGATGGTTATTGATGAAGTCCAAAGAGGAAGTTTGCTTTGAATAATGTTTGTGTGAGGTAGAGCTGCAGTTTACTGAGTGGTCATTTGTAAGATGTAAATATGACACGTTAATCGAATCTTCTTAAGGCCCAAATTATTGGATAACTCTAAGCAGGTGTACCCCAAAATGAAGTTGCAGTCATGTTTGGGGTGAGCGCAAGTACCGCTATATACACTGTAAAAAAAATGCGACATGTGACATGTTTATTTCTGTGACAGATTTAAAACACTGCGACGTGTTTATATATTGTACGGGTTTAAGAGCTAAACACATGTGTTTAAGAGCTAAACACATGTGCCTATTTTTTCATCTTTCAGCACGCCTTAGGTGTTTACTAGATAAACATGTTTACCTTTTAAATGGTTCCAATGTATAGGCTAAACGCCAAATGTTTACACCTTAATCATTTAGTGTTTACACCTGTTTAAATACTAAACAGTGTGTGTGATTATGGTGTAAACACCACGTGTTTATATATTGTAGCTAAGTTAAGAGCTAAACACATTCTGTGCTTATTTTCATCACGCCTAGGTGTTTATTAGATAAACATGCTTACCTTTTAAATGGTTTTAATGTATAGGCTAAACGCCAAATGTTTACACCATAATCACACACACTGTTTAGTATTTAAACAGCTGTAAACACCAAATGATTATTTTGTAAACATTTGGTGTTTAGCCTATACATTAGAACCATTTAAAAGGTAAACATGTTCATCTAGTAAACACCTAAGGCGTGCTGAAAGATGAAAAAAATAGGCACATGTGTTTAGCTCTTAAACACATGGGTTTAGCTCTTAAACCCGTACAATATATAAACACGTCGCAGTGTTTTAAATCTGTCACAGAAAAGTGTTTAGAAACTAAACAAATTTTTTACTGTGTACTAACTTACTGAGATGAGATGTAACCATTTCTCATTAAAAGAATGAGCGAGAGCGAGAGAGAGAGAGAGAGAGGGGGGGGGGGGAGAAATTATGTGTGTCTTCATCGTTTTGTCATTTAGTTTGGAAGGAATGGTTTGTGTTGTTGATGAAGTCCAAAGAGGACGAGAGAGAATGTGTTTACCATGTTTGCATGTGTGATTGAGGGTTTGTTTGAGGTGAAACCTGGAAAAGTTGAATGTTCCGTAAGAAAGTAAACTCAAAATGAATAATTAATCCAAAATTAGTAAATGAAGACACATTTCAGCTTTCATGAATCTAACCAGAAATTAAATTAAAATTTAATTTTGTAACATCTTAAACCTTTTAAAATGATTATGTTGCCGTCCTCTTCCTTTCTCTCTACTCCAAGTTCCCTATCCTCCTCTCTCCCTCTCTCTGTCTGTCTCTTTCTTCTTTTCCTGTATTAAATTATATCGTGTTTGTGTATTCAGGCGTACCCGCTACAAGGGTCTACTTATTGGGATCGAGCCTTCTTCCCTGTATTGCAAGTTCTTGATTATATTTATACTATATATATATATATATATATATATATATATATATATATATATATATATATAATGTAAATTGTACTATATTTGAGCAGGTGTTCAATTTTGTCAAAATCAATGGAAGAATAAAAATGTTAATTTGAAGTGAATTGGAAAAAGAAAATGACCAGGCTCAACATCATTTAAAACAGCTTTCATCCACGTATGCAGATGACAATACACAATGAGTGACTTTCGCGCATCATCGCATTCAAACTCAATCAATCCTCAAAACAAAAGGGAATTCACTATTGAAAAGAACGAATTTTGCAACATTTCATTTTTGATCTTGCTGCATATTCAGAAGGACAGCGCATTTCATGACTGCATTAGCATTACAATGACACACCATTGAAAAGAGAAATAATCAAGCACATTCAGGTATGGTGATAAGCAATACGAGATTACCCCTTAAACTTGAATTGCAGAACTTTTTTGAGGGGTTTATATTAATTATTGGCTGTTATTCAGTTCATGACTAATACGTTCCAAATAAGAATGAATAACGTTATACCAAAAGCATACTTTAAACACAATGACTAATTTAATAATGAAAATAATGATGATGATGATTATAATGATGATGATGATGATGATGATAATAATAATAATAATAGTAATAATAATAATAATAATAATAATAATAACATTAATAATAACTATTATTATCATTATTATTATTAATAAATAAATAAATAATAATAATAATAATAATAATAACAATAATAATAATGATACTACTACTACTACTACTTCTACTACTACTACCACCATTACTATACTACTTCAACTATAATAATAACGATAATAATGATAATGATTACATCATAATAAACTTAATAATAATAATAATTGCCAATAAGATGCTTAATATTTCTAACATTGTTTTTCTATCAAATATTAAGCGCTTTTGAAATAAACAAATCTAAAGACATTCAACAGGAAATATACTGAAAGGATTAACAAAGTTAAGATATTCTGATAATAACAGTAATGATAATAATAGTAATAACAAGTGCCACTGATGATGATGATTATGATGATGATTATAGTATTGGTTATAATCATAACATTAATATTAACATTATATAAATCCGTTTTTGATAGCGCAAGTTTACGGAAACTATACCTTTCCCGCGCTTTCGAAAAGTATAAATCCACATTAGATGATAGTGAAGAAAAAAAAAATGATTCCAAATAAAATGTTATTCTTCAAAGAATAACTATGTGATAGTAATCATCAGCATCTTGTTTTCATTCATAATTATGCTGATAATGATGCAACATTTTGATAACACGTGGAAGAGAGTGTTTGAATTCCTTGTTTTGTTGTCTGTCCATTTTTTTTTAAATAAAGGTGGAAATTAATCTGTATAATAGTATAGTCTGTATTAATCTTAAGAAAACGTGTTACTCTTTTTCCAAAGCCATATGCATGACTCAAACAATTTGCTATAATCGTATTATCATTTAAGCCAAAGAAGGAACTCGCAATTTTCTACTAATCATCATTTTCTTTTTTAAAATTCCGAGTCAATTAAACTATTCATACAAAAAGAGACCTGGAAGATTGGCTTAATTGAATAATGTACATATTCAATTATCATGATTATATCTTATCGAGGCCTTCAAATTCGTTTTCTAAACTATATGTTTGATTCTTTACATCATAATGTTCAGAAAAAACAAAATCTCGGGTTTTCTCGAAAGTATGACTGCCCTATATTATGACTGAACGTTCTGATTTAAATTCTAGACTGAAATTACAATGGCCCTCAAATTTGAGATCAGTAACCTGGGTTTATAGTAATAGTAAACCTGTAATAAACATGCAAGTTATAATCACAGGAGTTCAATTATAATATGGTAAATCTTCTTACTTCTTTTCTAGAAGAATAAGACGGGCGTTATATTGCCTTTGAATTTCGAGTCATCAAATCATAGCACTGCAATACTTTGTAATGCATGGATCAAACTTGTACTACAAACGCATCCAAAATCTGCGTATGTTGTGTCTACGACATAACATTACGAAGGCAGAAGAACTATTCCATGTAGAGTATGATAGTATATATATATCTACGAATATTAACTAATGTAGAATTACCACCGTTTTTGTTGCGTTCTATGCACGTCGCTTGCTTTGTAAATGCCCTTTAGGCTGTGACGTCACCTTGTGTTTATTATGGGATATGCTTATGAGCGACAGACGACACACACAGCGCGTGTTCTCTCTATTGAAGGAGCGAAGGAAAAAATGTGTGGTATATTGTGTGTGTATTGAACTGGTCGACCATGTGAGAGAGAGCAGGCGATATTATTATACAGTAAAAAGAGGCACGGGCCTCAGCCTGCGCCAAGAACTCCGCATTCGATTGTACTGCATGTGTGTTCTACGAGTTCCGTGTTATAAAAACCCAGAGCCAAAACCATTCAAACGCATGACGACTATTGTAATTACATAAAACTCTATTACGACCACGAGAAGGCTCTAGAGAAGATTTTAGCCTAAGAACTGCCTGAGGCTCGGTTGTAAGACCACCTGGAGCTGACCACGAACGAACACAGTCTAATCAGACTTCATAGACCACGACAGGGTCGATCCTGAAACGATGGAAGAAGAAGAACAACTAGACAGCGATCAGCAAGTTTATGCAGCTGAAGAGTTAAAACAGAAGAGAGTGAGGAAGGTATTAAAAACCAAAGGCTCCATATAAATCTTTCCAACTAGGTTCACTACATCTCTGTTTAATTTCACCAACCATTTTTACTGTTGTATGCTTCACTGTATAGGCCTTTCGGTTTGAATCTGTATTGTTGTTCTTCTTGACAGTAACTTATTCCAAAAGTTTAACAATTTTTTTTTCTCCTCTCCTTTCGTTACCAGGGAAGAGTCGAGTATTTGGTGAAATGGAAAGGATGGACCCCAAAGTGAGTATACTATCCAATTTTTAACCTTTTTCTTTCTGACAATTTTTTTTTCTTCTCAGTTTATAACTTTATCAGTTAGCCACTGGCCTAAAACTCTCGTTAACAATATATTTCTGCAATACGATTATTTTCTCACTCATGCAGGGTTTGGAATGAATGTTTTCGTACTAATTTCTCTTTTCAGACACAATACTTGGGAGCCGGAGGAAAACATCCTTGATGACCGTCTCGTTCGTCTCTTTGAATCCAGGTTCGTAAATTATTCCGAAGAAACAGAGAACTTAGATTTCAAATTATTATCTTGGTTTTCAGTTTATAGGCCTAGACAGAATTGAAATATAGTAGCCTAAGGCCCTATAACTCTTTGAATAGCGGAAGAAAACTTTGACCATTTGAACGTTAATCATTGATGATAAAAATATTCATAATTTCTGTTTGCCGATTCTGCCTATTTTGTATTAATGCCTTTTTCAATTCTGATAAAATTTCTAATTTGTTGTCTTTCCAAAACATTTTGCTGACGGATTTTGTTTTTTGTTATTCATTTATATTTATTCTAGTTTTATTCTTTGTATTTTTAAGAAAACAGATCATATATTCAACAATATTTTGGAAAATTTGTCTGTTTTATAAAACATAGCATTAAATATTTAGAAAAATATATATAAATTCTCTTTCACAGTATAATACAAGCGGGGGTCGGGGATGTGCATGAGAAAATCATAACATAAATTTGAAGAAAAAAAAATTATCGTATTTTGTAGATATAGAAGTTTCAACGGACTATCAACATTAGTGAAAGAATTTATACCAAAACTGCATGACTCAAAGATATTAAAGATTACATTATGATTCTCTGGTAATGAAGCTTTTTTTTTTTTTTTTTGTAAACATGATAAACTGGGGCCTCAGTTATACGTTAAATTTTCTTACAACAGACTTGAAAAGAAAACTTCGCCACAACAAGCGTCAAAACCTGGCAGAAAGCCGGGGAGAAGAAAGGTGAGTAAACAACAAAATATTTATTATTTTCATTAGTCCTATCAGTTATCCCCGGATTAATATTTCTTAAACTATGGTATTCATTTTAGAAAATAAGTTTCGATGCTCACTTCAAGACGAAGAAATAGAAAACGAGTATCAGGCCTAGATAGTTTTAATTCTGCGAATGTCGTTTGACTTGATTTTCTTTATTCGTGTTATAGTTATACTTTTTTTTAAATTCTTGATAACCTTTAGAATGTGTGTAATTTTAATTTACTTTAATTATTCCATTGTGAAACGAATTCGGGAGTGTATACAGGTACATGTTGATGATACAATAATTCATTAACGCTGATATACGTGCGCGTTCTTCATTCTTTATCAGTTTATGCGTGTGCACGTAATGATTTTATTCTTTATATCTGAATTAATTCATTAATTTTCATTGAAGTAATGAAAAACTATTTCCTAGAACATTATAACGTCATTAATTTGATGGTTATATCCTATACAAGAACGTTTAATTGTGTATACCGTATATAAGAGCAGCTTTTTCAACACGTGATTTTATCCTACATAAAATCTTCCGGGATCCATAATTCATGATATAAATCGAATCGAGAAAAATTAACATATCATATTGTTTCTTATAAAGTATAAATACATTTCCGTGGATTTCAGAATGATCTAACGTCATTTACTAGGAAAACAGAACTTGAATGTAGACATGATACATCATTATCTGTTTCGGTGCAATTTCTGTCAATGAACTATAAATGCGAGGTGTATAGTGTTTGGACACCGCGTGAATAGTGGCAAATTAATAAATTATAAAAGCGTTCAAGTCTGTATTAAATAAAATTTTACATTTAAAACCATATTTTCACGATTTTATGAAAATATGATGACGGACATGAGGGACTGGAATTATCTTGATTCCATGTCGGAATCTCCTTTTCCGCCCACTTTAAAAGCACAAATTTCTCCTCCGGATTTTTTTTCTAAGCAGACGGAGGGAATTCCGTGTTATTTGATATTTTTCCTGTAAAATGATATATTGGGTCAATTTTGACACCAATTTTCTGATTTGAATTTCATTTGTACATGCACTTATAAGAAGCTCAAAAAGTAAAAAGTAAAAATGGATTATAGAATGTTTTTTGTTACCTCATTGTCTGGATATCCTTACATTATAATTTTCATTTTGGAACTAAAATAACAAACAATAAAAATATTGATGCGGACCGAAAAAAGGGGAAGGAGGAAGGAACGACAAACTAGGAACTGGGGAGCGTTTCATGAAAGGAAGTTGTCGGATATTTTATACGACAACTGTTATAAGCTACTGAAATCCTTGCATCTGATTGGCTGAGAGCAAATTTGTCGGATAAAATATCTGACAAGTCCTTTCATGAAACGCCCCCCTGATTTTATTTGGCCTATAATATGAAAATAAACATCATCAAATTGGGCTATTTCCAACCGCGCGCGATGCATGAATGAAGAATAAAATTACATTATAGTTTACTGAAATGATACATGTATTTCGTTAAAAAAGACCTTTGCTTCTTCTAAACAGCATGGATATGTTTTGAAACTGAGACCTCTTAAATTTATTGCAGTGTGCTCAAGAAATCTAATAATCATGATAATTATGTCCAGAATAGAACTAAAGGTTAACTATATAGTTCGTTCAATAACCTTTTTTTTTAACACCATAAAATGGATTCATAATATACCGTTAAAATTCACTAAAAGCCGTTACTATATACCGACAGACCTGCACTGTTTCATTGAGTCATTAGTTATGATGACGTCATTTCCTTGTTTATTTCTATGGCACAAGGGTAAACATAATAATTTGTCTAAATTCAGGAAGAGTTTTATGATGGGATGATCTTATAAAATATACATTTAGGATTATGTTCCTGCACTGTAAAAAAATTGTTTAGTTTCTAAACACTTTTCTGCGACAGATTTAAAACACATATTGTACGGGTTTAAGAGCTAAGTTAAGAGCTAATCACATGCTGTGCTTATTTTCATCACATCTTAGGTGTTTATTAGATATACATGTTTACCATTTAAATGGTTCTAACGTATAGGCTAAACACCAAATGATTATGGTGTAAACATTTGGTGTTTAGCCTATACATTAGAACCATTTAAAAGGTAAACATGTATATCTAATAAACACCTAAGGCGTGATGAAAATAAGCACAGCATATTATGTTTAGCTCTTAACTTAGCTCTTAAACCCATACAATAAACGCGTCGCAGTTTTTTAAATCTGTCACAGTGTTAAGAAACTAAACAATTTTTTTTTTTTTTTTTTAACAGTGTGGAAATGTCCTGCGCATTCACACTTAGTATTATTGTCACTTATAATTACCCAATGAACCTGCAGGTACATGCATGATTTTAATGAAAGGTATATTCATTGCAACATCCGCATTAAATCATTTTGGTTTTATATATTTGTGAAACGGTAGGGAGAAGCGTTTATAATCATATTGTGCAAATTTACCGAACAAATTAGATTTTTGATAATAATACGTCCTTGACATGCAAACATTGAGAAATTAAACATTGGTATTGAATTATTGATTATTGGATTAGTCATGGTGCATAATATACATGAATGTACATTGGGTGCAAAATGTATTTAAACTTCGATACTTGACTTATAATACGTTCCCATTTATTCAGCTTAGTGTAAGTCAAATGTTATACTAAATAGATTCGGTAGTAAATTATATTCTTATCGATTACTCAAATTTCGCTCTTCGTTTATCTTACTATGTGATAGATATTTGAACCCTGTTTGATTGTACTCTGTAATTCAAATGTTTCCACAAAAATAGAGAAATTAGGAACGATAAGCTTATCATGAGCTGAATGGTTTATTATTATAAATGCATTACATACAACAATTTGTAATTAAAATTTCTGTACATGAAGCAGGATTTAATTATTTCAGCAAATACTCGAAGCATGTAGGCCTGGAAACATTTTCAAAAAGAGGAAGTTTTGAAGACGGTGTAGTTGGGACTTGTGGGTCGCATGGTCTTTTTAAAAAGCCCTTTTCCCCAAGACCCAAAATCTCTTTGAAAATTAGTTTGTAGACCTTGATGTTACTCCCCCCCCCCCCAACAACAACAACAAAAAAAGAAGAAGAAGAAAAAAGAGCTCTCCATTATAAAAAAGAAAAAAAAAGTATTGCTTAATGTGGTAACAGATATTAAGATAAGAAAATTCAAGAAGCAAAAATAAAAGAAATTCCTGAAATTATGCTATTCTACTTCTTTCTTTTTAGAATTTGCCAAAACTGAGCTTCTTCACGGTATGGCCATGTAACGCTTCGTTATAACTTTAGGCAATGAATAACAATATGATGAGAGAGAGAGAGAGAGAGAGAGAGAGAGAGAGAGAGAGATCATATCTCCAATAGTTGAAAAGTTGAAAAATTATGCAATAGGTATACGAATGTTTTTTGTTTGTTTTTTAGATTACTTTTCTTTATTAAGATGATGATAATAATTCTTTCTTTTTTCCGATATCTTTTCACTATTCAGTCAACCACCGACGTCGTAGAGGTCCTCAGTGTACCTAGATCACCTGGACGATCACCGGGACGACCTCCGTTATTTCGTCCTCGAGGACGTGGTCGCGGGCGAGGTCGTGGGCGAGGTAGAGGTCGTGGTCGAGGAAGTGCTATTGTACTCGGTGGTGGTAATCGTATTAGCACTCTAGGCCGAGGTCGAGGGCGAGGTGGTCGATTAGGACGTGGGCGTGGTCGTGCCGTGCACAATCTGAAAAGAACTGAGAGTCTACCTGAAGGTATCACAACCTTCCCAGTGGTCGGACAGAGTCCTAGGGTTGACGTGAATTCAAACTCCACAACTTTCCTTTTCAAAGACGATATGATCAACACAAGTAACAATGAGAGTGGTGATGATGAGGATGATGAGGAAGTAGATGACGATGATGAAGATGAAATTGGAGAGGACTATGCTACTTTTGATGCCGTAGCTGAAACTGAAGATGACATCAGTAACGCAGAAGCTCCTGTTATCGATGTGGAATCTGTAGACATTAGCTCTTCAATTGCGACACCACAGGTTGTGGCCGCAAGCGAAGATTTCATAACGGCCACGCAATCTCCTCCCAAAAAGATGTCACGGAAAGGAGCAAAAGAATCTACAAAAGTCTCAGCTGTTGCTAGAAAATCCAAGGAAAATAAACGTGATTTTGAACATAATTTGAGCGAATTTGCGGCAAAGCCTAGCCCGCCACCACTGCCACCTTCAGCCAGCCTGTGGAAGCCCAAACAGTCTTTGTTACCTGCAGGTGAAGTCCTCATTACGGATGTTACCGCTTCTGATGTGACCTTCACCGTCCGGGAATGCTGCACCAGTCGAGGCTTCTTCAAGGAGCAGAAACCGAAGATCGAAGGGACATCAACGACATCCACCAACGATGAGGTCAACTCGGAGGAAGTAATGACGATATCGTCGATGCCAGTCTCGACCACAACGACCGTCGATGAAGTATCCAACCCGACCGATGATTCAACCGAAACGAGCATGGATGTTGACGTGAAAACTGAGAGCAATGGCCAATCAGAAGCCGATACGTCGTCACTCACCAATTCCTCGTAGTCGATTTGTAAAGACAGTAGATGATTACTTTGTGGAACGGACAGATAGAGAACTATCTGAAGAAAATAATATTGAAAAAAATATAATGAAGAAGTGCCATAAAGGATTTTCTTGGAGATGCTGCTTATAAATAAGTTCTGCAGATTTGTGATGATTCGCCTGATTCCTATTATTTCCAGCGATATTCCAATGTTGTCAACTTTAATTAGTTGACCTACTTTTCGTAATTTCGTTGGAGTGAAGCATGCTCAGAATTTATATGTGATGAACAGTTATGCACTAGTCAGTTGACCGGAATGATTTAGGGATTCTGGAGAGGATAAAAGTAATGTTATAAAAATATCTTGTAAGCAGAATTAAGATATGTTTCTCGTAGTCGCATATCCTTTGATACATTTCTTTGTGAAAATTTTGCATTTTGGTATGATGTGACAAGTAAAAAATATACCGATTCGGAAGCTTTGATTGCAAATATTTCAGAATAACCTGGACATGAAATGTCAGATTTGTGCACAAAATATGCAAATAATGAAGAGCGTTCAAATATGAAAATATGTTAATTTGTAATATGAAATCAATGGCATGAAATAATTTTGTTGTTGGTTATTTTTTATTACCCAAAATGGAATTTGATTCTCAGATCATTGTTTCCATCTATGATCAATAAGGTTCTGTTATAGACGAATGCATGATTATATTTTTCGAATCATTTAAATTTTGATTAAAAAGGTTTATTTGATGAGATAGGTTAAAAATTATACAATGCCAGGAAAAAAAGAAAACTCTTTGTACCCTGTATGAAATATTAAACCCTAAAATTAAGCCGAACTAGCAATATCGTCATTTTCATAAATGTAGCCCCCGAAATTCGCACCTTACACGAATGTCATTTTGAGTGTGTAAACATTTTGCTTAACTATTTATCGTGTTAATCGTTCAACTAGTCACACTAAAAATTATGTTTCTCATGGCTAACATGCAAATGGCGTTATTTACTATGTAACCTGGTTCCGTGCTGTTTACATTTTTGCACATTTGAGTGTTAGTGTTAGTGTTTTTGTTTTTATTTCGTCTTTGTTTTGGGGTTACTGGACAATTATTGTTTTATCCAGAACTTTGACTGAGGAAAATCCTCAAATCACACCTACTTTGGATGGTTCAACGTTGCATCATTGATTTGCTCTTAGTACAAATTGTATTTTGATTACGTTTACATTTGAAACACTTATCAAAGTGTATTTCAACATTTAAAATTTATTAGAAGTTCATGAAGTTGTCAGTGATCTGAGAGATCAGTCAAATCTAATGCCAAATTTTCAGTTGAATTACTCATGAAAAATTAATACGACATTGCGTAAAACGCTTGTTGCTCACTCGGCATAATGTCCATTTCTCCGTTCAAGGACATTCATATAATATATACTATAGTAAACGCCTAGGAATTCTATTAGTGCAGCATGCGACGGCCAAGCGCAAGGCGTCAACGAAACGCCGGCGTTTAGAAGAAGAAGAAGAATTCATGATGGCGCAGAGGAATAACGCCGGCTGCACACAGTACGTGATCTAATGATTTATTTTTCAATTCAAAAGATTCAATTAAATTCAGGTCAATTCGTCTCAAAGTTACGCCGATTTTACGGACAAATCCTAATCGCACCAATCCTTCGATGCAGAAGAGTGACCCATCGTATGCAGACGGCATTAAACCCGGATCACAGGAGGCGTCATTTGCTGACGTTAGGACGGCGTCAGTGACTGGTATGGTCTTTTGCGCGTCATAAAAGAGAGATATCGTTTAAAAGTGATTGCAAAATGAACAGTGCTAACAATACTTGTAATAACTGACATATTATGGGACAACTGCCTTCACAGGCTCGATTAGCGCTATCAAAATGACGCCTCGTTTGAAGCGGGCGATACCGTAGAAGTCACTGACATGGTCCTTAAGTTAGCAAATGACGTCTCATGTGAGCTGGGCTTGGCATGTTCAGGCTGCAACCTTATATTTAATTTTGCTGTGATTCTGATAAAAAATGAATCACATGCGTCATAATATCAGGGTTTCAAAGAAATGCAGCGTCACCTCACATCATGTGGACAGCAGACTGTTGTATATCAAGTTAATCGGCGTCATTTCCTGAGACTTACAACTGCGCCAGCGACTGGTGTGGCCTTTGAGTGAGAGTGATATCGTACACAAAGTGAATGTTAAATGAACATTGCCACTAATGCATTGATTTAGTGGCGTATGGGCTAATTCTCTTGACAGGGTTGATTAGCACAAGTTGTGATGTAATCGGAATGACCCCCTCGTGTGTATCGGTCATTAGGACCTTATTCAATCAGCCCATCATATCATTGTGTTCAAACTTATGAATGCTTCTTCCTCAAGGGCCGCGTAACAAAACTATTGCATTCACCTGTTACGAGGATGACTAAAGTCAGAATGCAGGTTGAGTAAATTTATTGTTGCAATGTCGGGCAAATGTGGGGCATTTATTTAGAGTCCTTCTGAATGGTATGTAGACAAGTTGACTACACGTATGAACTACTGACATAAGGGCTTAAGTGCTCCTTGCCATGAGCAGATAACAAATGTTATCTGCTTCTACCAAAAGATGCAATTTGTATACTGTATAGTAATCTATCGTTAGATTTATGACCCAAACTGACACTAGATTTGTTGATTGTCTGTTGTTTTGTTGTCACGGTGAGAGTCGTGTATTCGTGCGACAAGTATCTGCCAAACGTGCATTGGAAACACCATGCTTTATATTTACGTTTTAGCATTGCTTTTACGAATTCCCACATGTGCCTGTCTAGACAATTAGGAAGGTATAACAGTCAAATATCTTTTATGAGTATTTTCCACCTGTATTAACAAAATGATACATGACCATTATTGTCGATGTTCTTCTGTATGCATGCACGATTAATGAATTCAAGCAATCCATCTGTTATATAAAAGCGGAAATTATAACTACGTAGAATCTGGGAAATGTAAAAGATCAAATGTAGTGTACTATTCTATAAAATAATTATTTCAATCGTGAATATAATTGAATGGGATTAAACATCAGTATCTCTCAAGGCGGCCTAGGATGTTTCTTTCAACACAATGAAATCCATTATACGACTGATATTTCTCTTCTTTCAATTTTCTTGTTTTTCCTTCTTCATGCATGTCATGCGCACCCTTTCCTAATTAAAAAAATAATAAAATCCGTTTGACAATTTTGATCTTCTTCCTTTATTATGGATATTTATAATTTCCTAATTATTTTCAAAATCACGATGATTGTATTATTTCGTTATAAATGTTGAAATAATTTGATATTAATCATGATAAAATTCTTCAAAAATGTTGTTTTAACATCATCATGAGAACACATGTATGAGAACTATCATAAACGTTGGTAAATTCATGTGAAAATTTCAATATAATCAAATTCGTTAAACACATATGGCTGTTTTCTTTGTTTACTAGCGAAGTGATTTGAATATTGAAAGTAGTATGTGGCTTTCACTACATACTGCACTCAATTTTGATCAGTCTACGTGCATGGAACCTACCCCTCCCGCCCGCCTAATGCGACAACATCCATCCCCGCCCATGTTATTTTTTTTCCTACTGTATACAGTTGTTCAGACTCGTTAGAGTAGCTGTTGGAAAGAAATGTTAAGATGATTATATTCTATCATGATGATGTCTATATTTTATACTGGATTTTCCTTTCTTTGAGCATTAATTCAGAGGATTATATTGGCCAGAATAAATATTTTGTTTCAGAATAAAATACTGACATCATTACTGTGTTGTTTTTTTTTAAATGATATGTGTAAGTGTTATTCCATGCATGTTTGAAGCCTTTTTTACTCTTTAAAATTATATTAGATTGGCAGTAGTAATAGTAGCACATGTAGTAGTAGTAGTAGAAGTAGTAGTAGTAGTCGTAGTAGTAGTAGATGTAGTAGTAGTAGTAAAGTAGTAGTGGTAGTAGTAGTAGTAGTAGTAGTAGTAGTAGTAGTAGTAGATGTAGTAGTAGTAGTAATAGTAGTAGTATAGTAGTAGTAGTAGTAGTAGTATAGCAGTAGTATAGTAGTAGTATAGTAGTAGTAGTAGTAGTAGTAGTAGTAGAAGTAGTACAAGAATAAGAAGTAAAAGTAGAAGTGGTAGTAGTAGTAGTAGTAGTAGTAGTAGTATAGCAGTAGTATAGTAGTAGTATAGTAGTAGTGGTAGTAGTAGTAGTAGTAGTAGTAGTAGTAGTAGTATAGAAGTAGAAGTAGTAGTAGTAGTAGTAGTAGCAGCAGCAGCAGTAGTAGTAGTATATTAGTAGTAGTAGTAGTAGTAGATGTAGTAGTATAGAAGTAGTAGTAGTAGTAGTAGTAGTAGTAGTAATAGTAGTAGTAGTATAGTAGTAGTAGTAGTAGTAGTAGTAGTAGTATAGTAGTAGTAGTAGTAGGAGTAGTAGTAGTATAGCAGTAGTAGTAGTAGTAGTAGTATAGTAGTAGTAATATTAGTAGTAGTAGTAGTAGTAGTAGTAGTAATATAGTAGTAATAGTAGTAGTAGTAGTAGTAGTAGTAGTAGTAGTAGTAGTAGTAGTAGTAGTAGTAGTAGTATAGCAGTATTAGTAGTAGTAGTATAGTAGTAGTAATAGTAGTAGTAGTAGTAGTAGTAGTAGTAGTAGTAGTAGTAGTAGTAGTAGTAGTAGTAGTAGTAATAGTACATGTAGTAGTATAGAAGTAGTAGAAGTAGTAGTAGTAGTAGTAGTAGTATAGTAGTAGTAGTAGTAGTAGTAGTAATAGTAGTAGTAGTATAGTAGTAGTAGTAGTAGTAGTAGTAGTGTAGTAGTAGTAGCAGTAGAAATAGTAGTAGTAGTAATAGTAGTAGTAGTGTAGTAGTAGTAGCAGCAGTAGAAATAGTAGTAGTAGTAATAGTAGTAGTGGTGGTGGTGGTGTAGTAGTAGTAGTAGTAGTAGTAGTAGTAGTAGTATAGTAGTTGTAGTAGTAGTAGTAGTAGTAGCAGTAGAAATAGTAGTAGTAGTAATAGTAGTAGTAGTGTAGTAGTAGTAGTAGTAGTAGCAGTAGAAATAGTAGTAGTAGTAATAGTAGTAATGGTGGTGTAGTAGTAGTAGTAGTAGTAGAAGTAGTGGTAGTAGTAGTAGAAGTAGTAGTAGTAGTAGTAGTAGTAGTAGTAGTAGTAGTAGTAGTAGTAGTAGTAGTAGTAGTAGTAGCAGTAGTGTAGTAGTAGTAGTAGTAGTAGTAGTAGTAGTAGTAGTAGTAGTAGTAGTGTAGTAGTAGTAGTAGTAGTAGTAGTAGCAGTAGAAGTAGTAGTAGTAGTAGTAGTAATAGTGGTAGTAGTAATAGTATAGTAGTGATAATGGTGGTAGTGGTTAGAATGAAGGGGGAAAAAAAGAATTCAAGTACCAGAGACAATATCTATTGAATGATGAAATACTGAGAATAATAAGGTTTCCCTTTTTCCTTTTTGTTTTTACTAAAGGTGTAATGACGTTTTGATTACGACAGAAACTCGTGAGAACTAACACAGTTCGTCTTTTACATCGATTTAGAAAGAAAAGGTAGTCACAAGAAATTTACGGTTCTTCAAAACAAAACGATGCATTGAGCTAACCCTTCCCATTCCATGGGTGGCGAATCCCGCCTGTAAAGTTTGATGCTGTATAACAGTTTTGGCCTAAATATATCTATTTGTTCTTCTTGAAACAGATACACTGTGAGGCTTGTTCCTGAGATAGGTATTCAAAACCAAATCTGACAATCAAAATAAGAACTGAAACCCCATATCGGAATCTTGAAAAATGATTTATGACAATCTTTTGTAAACCTAGTAGCACAGAAGGGGTTAAACGGAAATCCAATAATGCGAAGTTGCTCTGCTGAAAGAAAGCAGAAAAATCAGAGAAGGTGATTTGGGAAAGATTAAACGAAATCGGACAAGCAATCCGAAAATAGGAATTTTGAAAACTGTAATCACTATGATGGGAATATCAAATAGGCCAAATCGATAAATGTCACTGCGATGTAGCAGAGGACAACTAATCCCATTTTAATCCGATTTGTTTCAACACACATAACCTATCACTGGACAACAAGTTTTCAAAAATGTTCTGCCTCTTAAATAAAACATGCCTTTTCTAATGGATTTTGACATGTTGAATTTGGATATAACAATGAAAATTGCTGATTGACCCAGGTTTTCAAGATATTTCAATTGTCATATTAAATGTGTAATAACGGCTCCCCATGCTGTACATACAGGGTGTAAGACAGTGGCTTACCTAGGATTTTTTTTACAAGGGGGGGGGGGGGGGCAAATTCTGCTTGAAGGGAGACCCGTATTTTTTTCTTCTCGCCAGCCCTCCAAAACTAGCTCAGTGGGGGGGGGGGGGGGGGATTATCACATGTTTTCCTCCATAATTCTTTGACAAGCAAAAAAGAAATAAAAAATAACAATTCTTTAAAAAAAAAATAAAAAAAATTGGGAGGTAAAGTTGTCAGGGGGCAGTCTGCCCCCCCCCCGCTACGCTAGTGGTGTAAGACTAAAACAAACATTAATGTAAGAATAAAATTTAAAAGCAGGTCATAAAAATTACTTCAAATAAATTTGACATCCTTCAACTTTGCAATGTGCAAATTTCAGCCTCGGATTCGAATGTTTACTTTTGAGTTATATTTACAAGCGAAAGGGTCACATCTTTTTGCCTTACACCCAGTATGTATGTACAGCAAGGGGACCCATATATATTACACATTAAACATGAAAATTAAAATATCTTGAAAACCTGAGCCTATCTGCAATTTTCATTGTTATATTCATTTTCATTGACCCTAAATTATTCTAGTTTGATTGTTTTGTTCAAGAGGCATTTTGAATGTTGACCAGTGTAATATGCTATCTACAATATACTTTTAGTACAATAAGGTTAGGGTTAGGAAGTTATATTACTATCGGAGAAAAACCGGAAATTAACTAATTTTCGTGTACGACGAACGGATTAGTTGACCGGGAATACGTCCAGTGGTCACAATCAAATGACCAAAATTAGATTCGAATAGATTTAGTTATCTCATTTTTAAAGATTCATAACTTTCTTATATTTTATCCTATACTTATTTCGGGGTAAACTTCGCTAGTCATAAGGACCGCTATTCATAAGGACCACTTATTCATAAGGACCGCTATCCATAACGCGCGACTAAATGAATAGCGGTCCTTCTACATAGCGAGCAAACCATAGACAAATTACTTTGTTATTCATAAGGACTTCCGTTCATAAGGACCACTATTCATAACTATTCATAAGGACCGCTATTCATAACGCGTGTTAAATGAATAGCGGTTTTCTATGAATAGCGGTCCTTATGGATAGCGAGTGGACCCCCTTATTTCAAACTTTCACTATCCTATTTCTCTTAGTTTTCTGCTTTCACACAAGTCTGCTTATCACAAAAGTTGGATTGCCCTTTAAAGTTATAAGTATGTGTACAGATGCAGAAAAGTGTATCAAACTGATTTGCTTGCTAACGGTTAGATAAAGAGCTAAATTAAGAGTTAATTATTATGCCTGAACATTGACTGTTTTATATATTTGGCTTATTTGTTATATTCATCTGTCGTTCTATTTTAAGAGGGTAGCCCTTTCATTTATAAAACTGCTCGACCAAGGGTCCCTGTATAAGGGTAGCATAATTTCAGTCTTGCACGAATATGAGATTTAAAAAAAAAAAATAATAAAAAATAAAAAATACAGTAAACGGTGTATACTTTAACTTTAACTTAAAAGTAAATCAATTTAAATCGATAGAATTTTTAAAGTCACATAATATTACTTAAATTTTGATATTCATATGAAATTCACATCATGTAGTACAAGAAATGTAATGTACTAATTACAGTAATTAAATTTCTAACTTCACCCCAGGAACAAACATGCCCAAACACTATACGTAAGCCTAGACCTAACCTAAAACCCAATTGCAACTTACGTCACCGGAGCATAATATTGGATCACCAGATTAGGACAAAATTAGCCTACCTAGCTATAGTTTTAAATTTTAAGTGGGTACTCCCATAGAGTAAATAATACGCTTATAACGGAACATCTGCAATGACAAGTAGGTATAACAGATAGACCTATTATTTATCAATATACAACGGCGATTTATGACAGCCGTACATGCATGCCACTTACATCATGTACATGATTGTGTGACAAAATCAATTTTAGTCAATTTATGTATCCAAAATATTTGTAAAACAACCCGATTTCAGGTATATTTTTGTACTTTTTTTTCACTGATATGTGGATGAGGTTAGGTTGACTAGTAGACTAGTGCTCAACAATATGAATTGACAATCATAGCGTTTCAAAAAGGAAGTCAATTTTATGACATTTCAGGCTACACCATTTTATAGCACAACATGAAAGGCGGTTAGCATTTAGCAACTTATATCATTTCATTATGCACGGTTTCAATTTCGAAAGGTCAACATCGGAAATGACAGAAAACAGGTTTTTCTTATTAAATGACAGAGAATGAATTTCAGTTATGTCTGACAAGTATCTTAAAGGGAAGGAAGAACGAGGAAAGTGAAAAGTCACAGGATATGAGCATGCCATGATAATATACATGACAGATTTAATCATTGATATCAGGTAGCCATTTTCCGAGACAAAATTTCATCCGTAGCTGGCGCTCTTGCTTTTAGATGCCTCCAAGCAATTGATCTTTGCGATAAAGTTAACTCGAAATATGGTTTGTATTGGCTTGTTCAGAGTTCACCCAAGATGTCGGCCAATATTAAATGAATAGATAACATTATGATATTTAATCTTTCGTAGCCTTTGGATGAAACAAAAGAAAAACATAGATAAAAACACAATATGTTTGTTCTCAATTAAAATTCAAAGGACACTATTCCTTCTCAATATACAAAGGTAGAACAGCCTATAATTCTAATTTCTTATCTTTTACAGGGTGAAATAAAATAATACCTTATTTGTGTGTGTGCCATTGAATAAGAAGATCATTATTCTCTTACTTACTTTTTCAGTTATTTCCTCTACTTTTCATATGAAATTCATGATTTCCTCGAGTTAAGTAACAACGCCATCTCTTGTTTCAACCTGTCCATGAATCTCTCTCTCTCTCTCTATCTCTCTCTCTCTCTCTCTCTGTCTTTCCCTGTCTCCCTTTATGTCTGTCTCTGTCTCTGTCTCTCTCTTTATCCTTTTCCTTCTCTCTATGTTTATATATATATATATATATATCCATATATATCTCTCTCTTTCTCTTTATGTATGTCTCTCTGCTCTTAATCCTCTCTCTCTCTCTCTTTTATCCCCTTCTCTCTGTCCCTCTCTCTGTAAAATACGCTTTGACTCTCCCCTTCTCTCTCTCTCTCTCTCTCTCTTTACCCCCCTTCTCTCTGTCCCTTTCTCTCTGTAAAATACGCTTTGACTCTCCCCCTTTTCTCTCTCTCTCTCTCTCTCTCTCTCTCTCTCTCTCTATCTCTGCTTTCCCTCTCCTTCTGTGTCTTGTCTTATATGTCGTTCCTTCTCTTCTTTCGAAACCTAACTCCCTGAATCATTGTGTATTTATGACACATAATAGTCGACTTGACATTTATGATCCTAGAAAAGTTCTTTCCATTGAATTTTTTTTTTTCTCATAGGTCAGTTGGTTTTTAACTTTATTGCTTGGATACTGTGTCACAGCAAACTTTCTTGTAACATACAGATGATAGTATTACATGTGTCATCTTTCACTAATAAAGCAAGCACACAACATAAAATGGGGTACTTGTGAATTACAAGGAACAGCACATATCCTTCCCATGGTTTTTTTCATCATTACAGGTTGCAATTTTCGTGCAAATTTTTCATTGCTTCTTGGAAGCACAATATATGGTCATGGATTTGTTTCAATATCCTTAATCACTGAGTTACATGTGTCATGTAATATATATAATCAGTAATATTACAAAGCATAATTTTAAATTGGGGTCATTTAAAGACATAGATTAAAATATTCTCAGATCATCAAGGAGTTTTATAACCTAATAAAAGTCTAACAAACACTCTTATTTTTGGCAATTCTCAAATATTGATTAGATTCACTGATTAATTTTTGAATGACTGACAATGTTTCTCAATGAAACATAAGTATCATTCACGATATATGATTTAATTATGACGAAAAGTTACAGCCTGAGCTCGCATCTCGCCTCGACGTGGAAAAACCCCCAGAAAAAACTTTCTGCTGCTAAACTAAACCTAGCTGGTGCAGAGCTTTTGCATCCTAGCTCTGTCTTGGAGAGTTCTCTCTGAACTACTCACATCAAGCCCTATATATCTATTCACTTTTCTGCCTATAAATAGGTTGCCGGAATCTTTTAACAAAAAGTAACATTCAGTAGGCAACCCAAACCATATACATTTCATTACATAACATTTCTATAGGTTTGATTTAGATTGCCTATGTGTATTAAATGTAAATTTATGCACCAGATTGACTCTGTATGTTAAATTTCAATTTTTTGCACAAATTGAGAAGAACATTTCCTGCCAGTGAATTCCTGACTGTTAAAATTTTTTTTATGACAGTTGCCCAAAGGGCAATTTTGAGCATTTTTCATAATTTGCATAAATCCAAATGGCCACAAGACAACTTATGCACAATGTGCGTGCTCAACGCTCTAAGTGTTGTTAATCTTGTGCAACGAAACCTGTGATACAATACAATTCCCTGGTTTATCCTCCGTAAGTTGCATTACAGGTTGCATTGCATAAGATGAACAACACATTGGATTTCCATATGTAAATCATGCAAATTGCTCAAAGGTTGGCCCCTGGGCTACAAATAGGCAGATAAGTGATGAAATTGTGCACTTTTACCTACAAGCATGAAATTTGGCACAGTGGTAGAACCTCATGTAAAAAGCATTTTAAGAAGGGGAGCCACCTGAAAAAGGTCAAAGGTCAGCCGTGGCGGCCATTTTTAAAAATGGCCGCCATATCCATATCCTATATCCTTTCTTGGATCATTAAATCATTAATAACTTGAGAACCTTTAAAAAAATCTTATTCAGATGTTGCATAAGTATGCATGACCACCACATGATACATTTCAGAGATTTTTGTATCATGAGGTCAAAGGTCAAAGGTCATAGAGTCACGTAAGTGGTATAATTTGAGTTAAATCTTATTCCTCTAGAAATTCAACAACCAATAACGTGACTGAAAGAAAAAATACGAAGTGCATCTATATGTCAATGTAGAATGATGACCCACGAGGATATTGAGGTCAAACGTCAAAGGTTGAATGTTAAGTGAGCCTTTACAAGGTCAATGGAAAAAACATATTAAGTGCAAAAATATGTACTTCACTTGCATTTCTGCAGAAGAATTAGTTAAGACAAAACTAAGTAAATTGGTATCAGTCAGACCTACACGTATCTGTCAATATAGAATGATAAACCACATGATCATGAGCTCATAAGTTCAAATGTCAAAGGTCTGAATGTCACATAGGACTTTGCACACTTGAAAAAATGATATCTTGCTGTTGAAATGTGTATATTGCTGTATGTATGTAGAAAACGTATGAAAATCTGCAGACCATGACCTTTTTTTTTACTTAGTACTGTTAAAGGGAAAGTTCACCCTGGTATTAAGTTGACGAACAAAGGAAGAAAAATGAGAGAAAAAGATTAGTAAAAGTTTGAGCAAATATATAAGAAAGTGAATTTTTGAAGTTGTAATCAATCAAATACAAATTAGCAACTCCATGACGTATCTTGCGAGCTCCTCTCCCATTTGCTCAATACAGAAAATCTCATAAATTTTAATTTTCTTAGTTTTTGATAAAGGAATAAATTTGCTTCATACAGGTGTTGTGTAAAAACATATAAGCAATGATTATATCTAAGGTGCATGTATGATTTGATATTTTCTTTAGAGAAAATTTGAAATTAATGATTTCTTTGAGTACAGGGTAAATGGGAGAGGAGCTCGCAAGATACGTCAAGGAGTTGACAATTTGTGTTTGATTGATCACAACTTCAAAAATTCATAGCTTTCTTATAACTTATCCAATTTTGCTCAAACGTTCACTGATCTGTTTCTTTAATTTTTCGGCTTCTTTTAAAACCAACTTGTAATCAGGATGGACTTTCCCTTTACGTGACC